>PVHY01015743.1:7595-35412 GCA_004024945.1 Uropsilus gracilis | reverse complement strand
TCCTTCCTTCCCTCCTTCCTTCCCTCCCTCCTTTCCTTCCTTCCTTCCTTCCTTCCTTCCTTCCTTCCTTCCTTCCTTCCTTCCTTCCTTCCTTCCTTCCTTCTTTTTGAGACCAGGTCTCACTATTTTTGCCTGTGGAACTGCAGGCTCCTGTTGCCTGGGGTACCACAGACTCAAGCAATCCCCAGCCTCAGCCTCCCAGGTAGCTGGGATTACAGGCGTGTGCCACCACACCCAGCTATTTCTTGAGACTAGGTCACACTATGTTGTCCTGAGTAGGACTCAAACCGCGATCCCTAGCCCCAGCCGCTTCATAGGGTGAAGCTTACAGACACCTGCCACCATGCCCGGCTAGTCTAGTTTCTAAACTTGCAAGACAAGCCCTCCTTAGGGCATTGTTACTGGTTATTTTTTCTTCTGGCATTCTCTTCCCCTGATATCCACATCTGATCTCTTGCCTTCCTGTCATTGCTCAATTGTGATTTTTTTGGCCTTGTCTTAACTCTCCTATTTGAAAGAATACACCCATGCCCCATCCACTACTGTGAATTTTTGTCTACTGTGCTTAAACAAATATTAGCCTGATATCTTATAACCTAATATTTATCTACTGTTTAGCTTTTCTGCTACTACATCTGCAATGCCTGGCATGCATAACGCACAATAGGTTTTAGTAGATATTTGCAGAACCAGGAGGACATACTATTTCCCTCATAGTCCTGATATTTTGAGATGAATTTTCTGTCGTAACTGAGTCTTGGGTGATGGACTTCCCTTGAACTGCTTTGAGACCCAGGCCCTGCCTTTTCAAGACTGTCAACCAGGCTTTAAATCCATTGTAAAAGCTTCGAGAACAGAAGGCTCCCACCCCAAAGTCACCAGTCCAAATTGTGCAGTAGGAAAGAGGCAGTAGGAAAAATTGTTGGTGCACGATTAAAAAGTTTGCTGTTTGGTCTCTGTGAGATCTTGGGCAATTTCAAATTTATCTCCACATGCCTGCATCTCCTCATCTCAACCATAAATGGTTGTAGTAGCCATACGAATTCATTTATACCTGTGGGATATATAATGTGTGATTAAGACTTGTTTGTGTTCTCTTTTGTAGGGGTTATAAGAACAAATGACCCACATGGGTTAAAGGCGAGAAAGTGTGATCTAAATTTACAATGGATTATTTTGAGTGGATTATTTTATTTTCCTGAAAACATTCACTATTTACGTATTAGTGGTAATACTGGTTTTGGACATATATTACTTACTGAGGGCTAGATTCATTCAGTATATGTTCATCAAGCTCCACTTTCATGCCAGGTTCCTTTCCAGAACTCGAACACAAACTCTTCAGGTGTTTTGAGGTGAGGGTCTGGGGTAAGTTTCTATGCTTTCTGGGCCTTGCTTTCCTCTGTTGTAAGATGCACTTGCCTCATATATTATTATTGAGGCAAAGGTGAAGTGAAATATTATACCAGTATTATTATCATAAAGTTATGTAACTGAGGGTCAAGGGCAAAGCTGGAACAAAGGCTGTAAGGTGGTGGACCTGGTAAAATGAGCCTGGTGCAAGGTAAAGTCAGAGGGGGTGGAGAATGATTGAGAATAGAAGGGCTGTAGAGCAGCCTCCAGGGTCAGTCTCTCCAGGCCACACCATGCTGATATACCAGATTGTTGTTGGCCTCCAAGAAACATGGAGAGGCAAAGACTCTTGAAGACTCTGGCTGGTCTGTTGTTCCAAACATGTGTTCCAAGTATTCAATGGCTGGAAAATGCCACCTTGGCCCTTTTTGTTCAGAATATGTGTTCCAGATGGTGGGAATGGTGGAAAAATGCCATGTTGGATGACTTTTGTATAGGGCTTCTAAACACTTGGTAATATCTGGGGTGACTGCACTCCGCCACTTGTGGCCTCTGTGACTCTTTGCTTCCCATTGGTTTGTTAAATAAATCCCATTATTGTTCCCTGAACCTGAGTGTTCTTGCAATTCTGCAAGGGTAAAGAACTCAATGACTGGGAAACTGGGAAATGTTCTTGGCCAGTTTTTGAGCTCCTTATTGCCTGGAAATGTAGTTACAGAATCTGGCATGCTTAGGTCTGATAAAGAAGAGTTATCATTATCATTACCATGGGCAGATATTATATAATGCTTTCAACATCATCTCAAGACAACCAAGGAAAATGAGACATCCACAAATGGAATAGTTGAACCCTAAATAAAACGTGGGTCTGTGTACTTTAAAACTCTGTTGATCCTCATTCTTTTCTCAGATTGGCTGCCAACTGCTCTTGTGAGATTTCCCTGCATCTTCCTTTCTCCTACAATGGGCTACTTTAGGTGGCTTGTTCCAAAGGCTTTTCCTAGCTCTCTGCAGCTCACCCTGGTTCATAACTGACAAGCACTGTCATAACTCAGGAGAGCAGCGAGGGCCTGCTTCCCCAGTCAGCTCCAGGTACATAGAAGGTCCCTGTAATTGCTGGGTAAAGGCACTGAAAGTGATTGACCCCAAGCAAAGGATGAAATGAAAGGGGAGGTTTCTTCTTTCTTGATTCAGAAATGGTTCATCACCACAGGCTTGCAGCAAAGACAACAGGATGTTCGACTTCTGCCTTACAGAGACACCGCTCCCCTCCCCCACGCCTTGCAGGCTCCTGTGTCTCCACCACTCAGCGGTGGCTTCAGAGCCCAGCAAGCCCGCTGCTCTCTGGCACCGAGACACCCCCCATCGCAGAACTGAACAACACTTTCATCTCGTGGCGACTTGTTCCTCATCAGACCAATTTTGCTTCTGGCCGATTGGAGACCCACACAAAGAACCGTTGCTTAGGGAATCCCTCTGCAGGCTACTGGATGCAGAGAGCAGAAGCTGGGCTTTCTTTTGAAATACAGGGGAGAGGTTTCCACTTCTGTCAGTGCCTGGGGCAGAGAACGGGGCTGCACAGTAGCCTTGTATTTATTGACATTCTGATTTCCCTTAAAAGCACTCAGAAATCGTTCAGATGTTCAAGGCTGCTGCATGCACAGTAGCCTCTGATGTAAAGGCAGAAAGAACAGGGTTTCTCAGCAGGTCTCCTGGATCAGCCTATGTCAGAAGTAGTTGGGAGTCTGTGAATTTACAAGCACTTTGACTCCACCCCAGACCCCCTGAATCAGAACCTCTAGGGTAGGATTGAGGACTCTGCATTGTAACACCCTCCCCAGCTGATTCTCACGCACTATAAGGTCTGAGAACTCTTCTGTGTCTTGTCTAAGGTCACTAACTGGGAAGAGGAAGCCAGCTCAAAGAGGAACCAGCAAAACCAGGATAACTTGGCTTTGAGTTAGTGCCTGACTAATGACCGCATGTTGATGACTTGAGGTTATCGATTTAGCAGTACGAGCCCAAAGATAATAAGAACCTCTCTTCCCGAAACAGTCCTTCTCCCAGTTCCCTGTATCTTCTGTGAAGGAGGAGGAAGGAGCAGCAAGCTTGGCTTCCTTTTATGTCTGTTAGGCTAAGATCCATGGGCCGAGTTATTGTGGCCCCGAGTCGCCAAGTTGTATATGCATCTTGGAAGGTTACTTGTCTATCGTGGCCCCGAGTCGCCAAGTTGTATACGCATCTTGGAAGGTTACTAGTCTATCGTGGCCCCGAGTCGCCATGTTGTATACGCATCTTGGAAGGTTACTAGTCTATCGTGGCCCCGAGTTGCCATGTTGTATACGCATCTTGGAAAGTTTACTTGTCAATCGCTGGCTTCTCGAAAATGAGGTCACGGAGGCGCCTCTGCTTTGAGACGAACCCATCAGTGGTTTTCTTTTCTGTGGCAGCAAAGAGTCATAATCCCCAAAGAGAAGCTGAAAAATCATTTCAACTGTCCGTGAGTTCCTCAAATACCAGTGTGGAGATAAAACATTCTTGCAGAGGTTACACACGCGAGACTCCCCTCTAGAAGGCACTTACAACTGATTATTTTTAGGTTCAGGTGTATGGGACACACCGTGTTGGCCACCAAATGCGTATTCTTTTCATTGGAAAGTGGACTCTAGCCTCACGCTCCCCTCTACAGGCATGATTTTTTCAGAGGGAAGGGAAGGAAAAAGGAGCATGCCAAGTGGCCAGCGAGTAGGTGGCGCTTGTTCGCTACGAATAAGGCGACATGACCGAGATGGACGGATGCTGAAGCGCTGTGGAATGAGGAACAAAGACAAGACTGTCTTCCCGTAGCTAAGGGAAAGGAGACATCCCACTGACTTCTCCCCAGGCACGAAACTATGCCCCACATCTGAAAAAGCTGCTGCCCACAGTTTTGAGTGTGTAAAGTGTTCTTCGGGTGACTCTGGAAAACGTCATGAGATCAGATCACATATTCTAGTCAAAGATAAGACGCACGCATGGTGAATCAGAATCTTCGAAAGTAAATTAAGTAAACCGAATTAAGTGAAACAAGAACTAGGTTGAGTGAGTGAGGCTTAGACGACAACCTGGATGCCACGGGAATGGCGAGCGCCTCAGGTGGTCGACAGATTGTTGGTTGAGTGGGTGCAAGCATGGCATGTTTGGGCCATGTGATCCAGCTATTCGGACCAGTGGCTCCAAACCCCCGTGCCTTCCGAGTTTCTGCCTTCGCCCCTCATTCTCTCTCAAGAGTCATTTGCATAATTGCAACTTTCTTCTTGACATCTACGCCTGAGTGGACCATTTGACACTTACGATGGACATTTTGCACTTACTATGTTCAAAATGAAGCTGATGATTCCGCTCCCCGGAGAAGTGCAAGTCAAGCCACTCCAAAAGTCACTGCTTTGATATACTGATCATTTTGGACTGAAGACTCTTGAAACGCAGCAAATTTAGAGAGTTACTTTCTCTGATTCCCTTTATCCACCAAGAGACAGATCCTCCACAAGGAGCTCAGTTGTCATCAATCCCTTCCTGGGTGTCTCATCAACCAGGGAAGCTGACTCATCCTAGGAGAGGAGACTACAAGTCCGTGTCACACTCAGATAAACTCATCACGAACAGTCATATCTCCTGTCTCTACAATCATCTACTCTTATCTAAGTGGCCTACATCCATCTTCCCTCTCCCCTATAAATATGGTAAAGCAGCTCTCAAACCTCACTGTTCTTTTTTTTTGACTTATATTTTTCTCTGTGATGCCTGCATACAGAGAGCACTAAGAACTTAAGAAAGCCGTACACCTTTTCTAAGGCTAACCTGTCTGTTGTCAATTTCCTGGATCCAGCTATGAAAACCAGGAGATGAGCCAATGCTTTCATCTTCCTACATCCCCCCAAACACAGTTCTTTTCCAGTTTTCTCAGTCTCAGTAGCTGATGTTCACAAATCATCAACTCGTTGAAGGGCAAAGCCTGAGAGCTCTCTTAATTCCTCCCTTTGTCTTTCTGTCAAGTCCAGCCCATTATCTCCAAATGATGCCTAGAACCTGCTCTATTCTAATCTTTACGTTCCTTCAATGATAAGCAGTTCCACAAATCCCAAAGTAAAATGCAGCCTGTGTAAGGTGACCTAGAAGGACCTCTGCGATCTAGCCCTTTCCTACCTCGCCTACCTTCCTTTCAGACCATACAGCCACCCTCTCCCAAAAGCAGCCACACCAGTCTCTTGTGTGTGGCCTTTGAAAACCTTTTCTCTTCCCCACCCCTGTGCTTATTTCATTGCTAACGACAGCCACCCAGGTAGGACTCATTGACTTGCTGGTATGTTGACATTCTTCAGGCCTCATCGTGCCACATCCTCCACGACACCTTCCCTGGTGCCCTGCACTCAGGTGGCCTCCAGAAACCCTCTCCTACCACCATGTGCACCTTGTGCTAAGGCTCTTCAAAACCTCAACCAATCACCTCTTTTCCTACTAGTTTCATGGTTCAGTCTCCCATTGAAAGATAAAACATTTTACTTGTACGTTCTAAGTCTCGCTCATCTGGCTACGTTCTAAGTCTACGTTCTAAGTCTGAGTGAGACTACGTTCTAAGTCTCACTCAACACACAGCAACCACTTGATAAATACTTAGTGAATATTTGAGTTGAGTCGTGATCTGAATGATATACCGACTTTCCAAAAACAATCAGTTTCTTCCCAGGGTCTGAAATGAGTCAACCCCAATTCAGTCTACATAGCACAGCCATCTTCAGGCCTCAGCAAAAATTGGCATCACCATCCCTCCCACCTAGATAAGAGTAGATGATTTTTAGGAAAGATGAGGGGTCCCTTGAAGAGACAGGAGATATGACTGTCCATGATGAGTTTATCTGAGTGTGACACAGACTTGTAGTCTCCTCTCCTGGGATGAGTCAGCTTCCCTGGTTGATGAGGCAGCGCATCATTTTGTTATTTGAGCACCTCACAGTCTGGCTCCCACCTACCTTCCTAGTAGAGTCTTTCACTTTGATTCTGCCAGTGCTCTGTGCTCCAGAATAATGCAGCCCCTGTTCTTTCTGGGCGCACAGACTTCAGGTCCTTGCACACACTGTCCCCACCACTGCAACTTCCCTCCTGCTCAGATTTTGTGATTTCGCAACGTATCAATTATATGAACATCAAATCCACATGCTGTACATGTGAATTTACACAATGTTAAATGATGCTAACTGCATTTCCACAGAAAAGGAGAAAAGAAATATTAATTAAATGGCAACTGCAAATCCAATTTTTGAATGCTTAAATTGAAGAGTTTGGAGATAGGTGCTATTATATATGAAAGTGGGTGTATGATATAATCACAGTAATGATAATGTTTGAGTATTTTCAATGTGTTACTTTGTTTAAAATATCTAATTCTTATGGAGTTTGTCAAAGTAGATTTGATTATCCTAAGTGAACATATCAGGAAAAAAACCATGAAAAAAGTTCAGTCTGTACCAGTAAGAAGGCACATTAAACCAGCTATTTTATAATAAAAGACATACACTTTATTGTTCTACCACAAAGTTTACCCTGGATAAATGTAAAGAGCTTTTTTTTTTGGTAAATCTTAAACATTTTGGAGAGCAAATTAGGTCATAAGTAATGCTCATAACGTGAAATATGACTACAGTATGTTGTTAAGCAAAAATTTCTATTTATAAACTAGTATTTCCATGAAGATACCATTTTGGTTAAAAGACAACACTGTAAGAAAAAAAAAACATTAAATAAATAAAATAAGAAACATTTTAAGTCCACATTTTATGGATTAATTTTGTTCATTATTAGCTATCTTGCCTCTTTCACAATATCTGGCACACATTCCTTGTTTATTGACTGAATTACTTGATATAGTGTACCAGTATAGCAAAAACATTAACTGTTGATCTGTGGGTTGTAGGATAATGTATAAAATTAACTTTATCAATTTTCAAAAAAAATTCTATACTGAATACATGTTGTCTTAGTAATCAGACAAGAATCTTCTATTAAAAATTAGGTAGGTTCTATCTTAAGTATCTTCTTCCATTAAGTATATTCTTGTCTCTCCAAATAGGCGAAATTTCTGTTCTTTTATACAAAGCACTTTAGTCATTAGTTAAAGCACTTTGTCTTTAGTTTACCTAGGCTTGTATTATATTTATTGATGCTTTCTCCCTCCCCTTAAAGGATGCATTCTTTGGGAGTTTGGACTACATTTATTTATCTTTATAACCCTTTCACTTTCTGGGGCAATGTGTTAGAGACAGTGAGTGCTCACTAAATGTTTACTCTAAACTCATACCAGTATTCATCGAATAGCTTACTGAAGAATGTGGAATGTGAAAATAATCTAGCTACTAGTTGACACCCAAGGAAACAGATATTAGCTATATTAGCAGCTAATTTAGCCATATTAATTCATTGAGATGTTAGAACCTTAAGAAAAGGGAAAATAAGTCAATAATATTGATCCTGTCTTTAACATTTTGACATTTTGTTCTTTTCTGATTTTAAAAATGAAACTTGATTTTGATTTTTAATTTGATTTTTTAAATGCTGTATTAAACTATGCTTCTCTGTAAGAGTATATGGGACAGAATATCTACATAGAGATATGTAGCATCTAGATTATTATGAGACCCAAATCACATTATCTGCTACTGCATTATAAACACAATAATTATATATATATTTTTTTCACACAAAATTTTAAAAAATCAGCCATTACAGAGATAGTTGACTTTCTCTATGGACACCTTCCATTCCCCGTTATACATTCCCAGAAATAAGAATCAATACACTGGATTTGATGATTATTATTCCTGAGGTCTTTGAAACTTTTAAATCACACATATGGGTAAATACTATATTATTTTGCATGGTTTATAATTTGGTAATTATGGCATTGTAATATGTATACCTATCTGTAACTTGTTTTCTTCCCACAAAAAAAACAAATAAAATAAAGGCAGGACTGAGATTAGGTGAAATGGTTAAAAAAAAGATAAATATTTTAATTCTGTATTTTGTAATATGTATTATTTGATTGTTTATAAGAGTATAATTTTATTCACTTAGCCCTGATAACCATTCTAATGGGCACATATATTATTGTCTTCATTTTATAGAAGGGGAAACTTAAGCACAAAGACATTGGCCAAACTCACCTGCCAGAAGGTGAGAAATGGAATAGAAAAGGCATTGGAATAAGTGAAGTAGAAAAGAAAATTGAGAGTTGAATAATTTTCATTGACCTATAATTCCTATAGAAAATGAATTCAGGTAGATAAGGATAATTAAATGAATAATTTGATTTTTAATCAAGTGAAAGTCATGCATTAATGCACTTAACAAATATAATCAACAACTATTAAGGCAGAACTAGTTCAGATTAAATAACACCGAAGTTACTTATGTTTGCCAGATGAGTTAAACAGACATTCCTCCAAAGTGGACATCATGACTAATCATCATCACTAATCTCCAGGAAAATGCAGAGCAAGACCACAGTGAGATCCCATTTTACTTTGTATATGATCCATAGCAAGAAGACTAGAAACAAGTGCTCAGAACGTGAAGGGGAAAGAACACTTTTGGTGGAAACGCAGACTGGCCCAGCTCCTATGGCAAATCTCCTGGAGAGAGTCCTTGGTCTATTAAAAATGGATCCACCGTGAGATCCAGTGATTCTGCCTCGAGGTTTCCACCCAGCGAACACAATAGCGCTAATTTGACAGGATAGATGCACACCTGTGTTCCTTGCAGCACTATTGACAAGAGCCAGGTTATGGAAACAAGGCAAATATCCAGCGACAGGCAAGTGATAGAGGTGATGTGGCCTTTATAGACGATGTGATACTAGTTGCCTTTATATATGATGTGACAATGTGGATAGAACTGGAGGAAATTACGCTAAGTGAAGTGAATCAGAAGAAGAAGACAAATAACAAATGAGTTCACTTTCATGTGGACTACAAAACAGAATGGAACTGACAAAGCAAATCAAAACAAAACCTAGAAACCTGACTAACAGAACTGAGTCTCCCAGAAGGCAGAGGTGGGGAGGAGAGGGCCCAGTAGAATCTGGTAGGAAAATGATCAGTGATTTGTTGGACAGTGATTTGTTAACATCAATCTGAAAAACTGTGAACTTATTCTCCTAAATCATATACAGTGTTGTACAACCCAATGTAACCTCAATGAAAAAATGACACAAATAAAAATAATAATAATAATTAGCACGTTAGAAACTTAGGGTAAAAATGATTGCTTTCAATTAAATATTTGTTCCACAGATCTATAGATGTGATAAAAATGATATGGAACTCCATGTATATATTATACCAAGGTCATTAGTCCTGCTTAATATTGTGTTGTCCTTACATAAGACATAACCATCAAGAACTCTTTAGTGAAGATTACATGACACCTCTTTACAATTTTTATCACTTTTGAAAATATCTAGTTCAATAAAAATTTAACTTAAAAATTTTAATAAAAAGCTTTTTTTTCCTTTTTGTTTAAAAAAAGGGTATATTGGCCAGGGAAGCTAGCCAAAAAAAGGGTATATTGGCCAGTGGCAGTGTGTTAGTGTCTAATCAGATTCTTCTCGTAAAAGACATTTCTCCTTGTTTACCAACTTGGTTTTTCCAGTCAAACATCCTGAGTGATTGCCATTTGGGCTCTGACTCTTTGATTCAAGTAGTGGTTAGTCCAAACAGGATGCTTGTGTACTTACTATGGGGGTAACCACGTTACCCTGACCTCAGTTCAGCTCACCTAGGACAATCATCTAAGAGGGTATGAGAGAGATGCAGACTCCGGGATCTCATTCTCACATCACTCAGGATCCCTATCTTCAAAACAAAGAACAAAGAGGTAGAACTTTGGAGCCCTTATAGACAGGGGGTTGAAACCTTATTCATTTAATCAGCAGCTATGTGGCCTTTACAAAGAATTTAGCCTTCAATTTGTTTAGCTTCAATCCCTAATTAAAGTGGGAATGAACGTTCCTCCCAATCGTAATGTTTTTATGAGGACGAGGGCCTAATAATGATGACATTGATAATAATTTGCAAATATTGACTATTTACAAAGTGTCAAGCACTTGGAAACATATTATTTGGTTCCTGGACCCAACCCCATTCCAATGTTCCCATGGTGTGTGTGCACATGTGTGCATGTGTAAGTCTCCTCCTAGCAATAAGTAATTGGCAGACACCAAGCTATCTAGGTGTTGAACTTAGTTTTGACATAGTCCACCTGCAGATAGCAACAGACTCCACAGATCAAGGTTTGAATCTCTGAAGATTGCCTACCATTGAGATACCAGTAGTAAGCCCAAGGCAGTTACCTAGGACTCTAAGCAACCCGCTATAGATTGGAGGTTCCACAACCTCATCCTTAGATTCAAGACCTGTCAAAAGCCCAGGCTATTATTTATGCTTTTGCTAAACTGGTCATAAATCACAGGTTCTAGAACATTCACCTCAGGCTCAGGTAATTCGCCGAGTCACTCACAGAGCTGGGGAAACACACCGCTCACCAGAGCACAAGCTTATTACCAAGGATACGAAGCTACAAAAATCACCGGTGAGGTGGAAGGGCGGTAGAGAGCAAGGTGTTGAGAGTGAGCTTCTGCCCCCTTTCCAGGCAAGTCATATTCCCCCAAATCTCCATGTGTTCACCAACCCAGAAACCTTCTGAATCCCCTTCCTCTTGGGGTTTGATGGATGCTTCATTATGTAGGCGTGTGTGTTTAAATGATTGACTCCTGGCAACTGATTCACCTCTAACCTCTTTCCCATCCCTGGAGGTGAGACTGGAGGTTCCAACTTTCTAATCACCCCTTTGGTTTTCTCTGGTAACCAGCCTCTTGCTCCAGGTACATTCCAAAGTTTACCTTCGCTGACACAAGGAGAAATACATTTATCATCCATAATACTTAAGAAATGTCAATGCTGTGAGGTGAGCTGCCAGATCAGAACTGTGAATTGAGACCAAATATGCAAATGAAATATATTTTGGTCCTTTGAAGGATGACTATATAAATTATGTGGTGCCCGTGCTGGTTTTTCTTTTTTTTTTTTTAGGTTTTTATGAGACTTGCTTGAAAAGACCCATTTGACGGTGCATCTGAGAAACAAAAGATGCTTTCCAAAAGTGTAACTTTATAGACTGAGGTATTAACTTATTTTCATGTTCTTTCTCTCACTCTTTAAACAAAAATAATTTGATTTGGGGAATTCTCCCATTCTACTGAATTTCTAAAAATGAACTAAGGCAAGATTGCCGATCAAATACCTTCTCTCAAAATGATTTTTACTCAAATTATTTTATACTCAGAACTGAAATGTTGTCAAATGACCCCAAATCCCAGTGCGCTGTTCAACCTGTCAACTGTTGACCGCCTTGGCATAAAAATGGCTTAGACTTGCGTCACACCAACCTCCTGTGTATGTCTAAACGTGGTCAAGTCCGTTTCAGGCAAAACTCACTGCTCGCTGCTAGGAAGCTAAAACCTGCTTTAGAACACCCAGAAGCACTGTCCTACTTCTGTCCGGCTGCCTGCCACTCGGCTGTCTGGAAATGCAGACTTTTGAAAGGAAGGTCTCCAAGTTCCAGCTTCCAATGGAAGGAAAGCAAGAGAATTAATGACAGGTTCTTCAGGAGAAGGAAGACAACGCGCCTGCCAGGTGAAGAGCCCTGGGTGGTCTCCTGCACACGGAGAGGCGATTGCATGCTGCTGCTAGGCCTCACATACCCACGGGTTACAACCGCCCGGGTCCCTCGCTCTTCCTCGGTGCCGGCGTGTAAGCAGCCCAAGCCCCTTCGCAGAACAGAAGGAGGAGATGAACATGTGAGTCTCGAAGTGTTTACACCTGAGTGTCCAGACCACGCCGGCCACCCGCACGCAGATCCTGCTCAGTCTGTCTGCAAACCCCTTCGGCTGAGTCTGTTCCTTGGCTTGCCGCCGGTGGCTGCACAAGAGTCAGCAGGAAAGATGACAGGTAGAAACCGCCAGTTCGTTGGAGCCCAGTGGCTGGCCTGAGCTGGCTGCGGGCTGGCGAAGACGAACGTTGCAGATGTGGACCCGGCAGGGCCCCGAGGAGGGAGGAAAGAGCCGTGCAGCTTCTCCTTCCTTCTGTGGCTCCTGTCTCCACAGCGACTTTCGCCCGGCAGAGGCACTTGGCAGAGTGTCCTGGTGGCGCCTCGACTCCTGCAAGCCACGGCACTCGGGCTAGCTAGCTCCCCGCGTCCCAAAGGACAGGAAGAGAGACAGGGGAGTGGCGACCCGGGGGGCCAGGAGGCGTGCACACCAGGTAGCATCTTGGCCAGGAAGCCTCGTGGTCCTGGGGACAGTGGGTCTGCGGGCAGTGTCTCCCGGCCCGGATCAGCCTCTGTCTCCCGCACAGACACGCCGGGGCTGGTGTGAGCGGAGTGACCAGGGCTTGGCCCCTCTCAGCCCCTGGCAGCTTCCTGGGGGGTGACAGAGGCCCGCCGTCCCGTCCCGCCGTGTGACTGCCTTTCGCAGGACACCAGCGCTCTGGATCGCTCCCCCTGCAGGGGCCGTGAGCAGGGAAGGGGCAGCTCACAGGGGGATGAGGGAAAGAAAGGCCACGTTTTCCTCAGAGCTGGTTTTGGCGGCCTCAGGGCCGAGCAGCCAGCCAGGGGTCAGAGGCTCAGAGAACGTCCGTCCGTCCCTTTCCACCTCCTGAATGCCCAAGTCAGAGCCACCTGCAGCGTGGAGGGAAGCCCAGCTAACAGGGGCACGGAGTCAGACTGATGGAGGCGGCCTGTTAGTCCCAGGAGGGTTCCTGTTTCTTTTCTAAAATTATATATATATATATATAATATATATATTTTAATTATATATATATATACATATACCATATATATATGGTATATGTATGTATATATGTGTATATATGTATACAAAGATGTGAAATATATATATATATATATATATATATTTCACATCTTTGCATTCCCCAGGGGTCACCCACCACCTCCTCTCCCTGACCCGTTCCACCCATCCCCCCCCCCCCTCCTCCCCCCCCTTCCTCCCTCACCCCCAGTTGTGTACTTAAGCTTGTTCTTGGCTTGTTTGGCCTTTTCCTCCTGAACTTTTGCTTGTTTTTCCTCCGTCCCATGTATTAGTGACGCCGCCTGGCTTCCATCTTTTTCTTTCTCACTAGTTTCTGCTGATAGGATTAAGTCACATCACCGTGAGGGTTTCTGTCTCAAATTCGAATTGGACCTTTGCAGGGTGGAGGGGGTGTTACATTTCTTGGTTTATTACGTCTCCGATTCCTAAGACATGCATGTATCCCATGCTAATATGAAGAGTCTATATGAATACAACTGATCATACATGTAGTCAAGTCAAAGGTTCCTCTTCAGAACTCTTCCTGATCTGGTGCCAGTTTGCTTCTCAACTGTTCCTTCTGATTTTCTGGGTTTTGAAACTAAGGGGACTATAGGAGACTCAGATTTGGGGTTGGGCATGGATCATAGGATGACAGATTAGTAGGAAAACCATCAAATACCAGTGTCAACTTGCGTTTAAAAACACCCGGAGGAGGGCAGCTCACTCGTGGTCAGCAATGGACTCTGTCAGGCTCCTCCCCGGGCACGTGGTGGTCTGGCCCCTTGAGAGCAGAGGGGTCCCCGTGCTTTCCCTGCGGTTGCAGCACACTCAGGGGAGCAGCACAGAGCACGTACTCTGCAGTCTGACGGGACGGGATGAGGATTTGGGCGCTGACTGGGGCCGGATTCTGTTTCCCTAAAATGTTAAAACTACCAAACCAAGAACAGAGCTGAAGCCTATAGCAAGGGAGGGAAGGGAGGGGTGAAATCAGGGGACCATGAGCACAAGGGAGCATGATAATGGCTCACAGATGACATGGTGGTGGGAGAGCTTTGGGGGATACAGCGATGCAAGAGAAAATATGTGCATCATCAAAAAAATGAAAAACAGATTTTGTTTTCCCACCTACAAAAGGCAATAGCAACAGCGTATATCTCGCAGATTAGTCGTGGATACAGAGTGTGTTTAGCACCAGAAAGCATGTTAGGATGCAACATTGCTGCTATTATTATTATTATTATTATTATTATTATTATTGGCACAGATTTCAAAATAGTCAATGGAAAAGAACATTAATGGAGAAATTTTGGTTGCTACGAGATAGGCACTGGGTTATCTCATTCTCACACAGACCTATTAGGGTACTAATATAAGCCCTTTCTCTAGTTGAAAAGGCACACGCTGGTAGTTTTGGTAACTCATCTGAGGTCATATTCTAGAACGCACCAGCACTGAGATTTCCATCCAGGTCATTTGGACCCCAATATTCCCAGCTGCTGAGATGAAGCTGCCTACTTAATAGTCAAGTCCAGGGAGGCGTCACATCTTGAACTTGAGTCTCCTTTGCAAAGTTGAGCTGAAATTACTGAGGGATCTGATTCTAAAGCCACGAGGCGAAGACTTCCCAAAAGAATTAGCCTCGGGAAGGAAGAGCAGGTATTTGGCGGCATTTACTAGTTTGTGGAAAACCATCATTGCAGCCTTCCTGCTGCATCTTGTTGGACTTCCAGCTCTGGTCTGGGATCTTGGCATCGTACGGGTTCTTACTTTCCTTCTGGGTTGTCGCTGGCTGTTAATTCTGCTACTGATCCTCCAACGGAGTCTGTCCTTTCAGGAGCACCAGCAATGCATGAGGGTCCCCTGACTTCTTGCCACAGCACAGCTCTTACACCTTAGCTATGACTCTGGGGACAGGGCTGTGCCTGTCTCAGAACATGCACTTTAACATGAGCAGATACACATGGTTCTGAAGTACACACGTGCTAAGTAGATGTAAAGATGAGTCTTTGTACTGGTATCCTTATTCTTTCAAAGACTTTAACCTTAGAAGGAAACTTGTTTGTATCTGAAATCAACTTATGATGGAAAAATGACTTGAAAACATCAAGTCATAAAGAATGACTTATGTGCCGAGAGTCATAGAGCCAGGAATCACGTGGCTGACTCATGTCAGGGACAGTTATGATGATACGGTCGCCCATGGGGAGCTTGGTGTTTCAGTATCGGAGGTCAAGATAGTCAAAGTCATTGTCAGTTTTTGTGTCCACAGTAGTCTTTGAACCTCACTTTTGTCTGCACCAAGATCATTGCCAAATGCTGGCATTAGTGACATGTAGTTTGGATCAAGCCATCTCTACCTTACAAGACATAAAGGAACTGAATACAGCTCAGTACAAATGCCCAGATGGGTTAGGATATAGATGAGGAAAGATGGTCATATGTAAGGTGGTCAACTGGGACATGTGACCTGATCTATGAGAGCGAATCAACAGCGATGACCCCTCAAAGGACGCAGGCCTCTTCTAAAAGGAGCAGCTGCTCCTTAACTCCTGCTAAAATCCCAGTGTTATGGATTGAACTATTTTTTTCAATAAGTTTGGCAGATGGATTATTATATGAAAATACCAAGTGTTTCAGTGTTTTCAATCAACTCAAATTGACACTAGTTCAGATAAATATGTAGCCCTATATTGCTTACAGCATTACATACAGTAGCAGAGAGATGGAAACAACCTAAGAGTGTGCACCAGACAGGTAGCTGAAGATGATGTAATCTATATACACAATAGAATACGACTCAGTCATGAAAAAGATGAAAACTTGCCATTCACAATAATATGGATCTACTTAGAGGTTAGTATGCTAGGAAAATGAATCACATAGAGAAAGACAAATATGGCACGATTTCACTCACGTCTGATACACAGACTGACAAAACAAATAAATGAGTTAAATAAACAATAAGCTTTTAAACTCTAAGACCAAATTAGAGTTTACCGGGAGGAATGAGCAGAGGGAAAGGTAAACAGGTCAATTCTCCATCAAGGACAGAATTTAGGCTTTTCGCACTGAATTTAGGTAGTCTCTAGACGATATAACACATGTTGCTTTATAAAGCTGCACACCTGAAACCGATACAATCTTACAATACAATGTCATTGCAATAACATTGTACTGAAAATGAAAATTCCGGTATAAGAAAGGACTTTTTGACTCACGTAACCTAGGGTGAACATGCAACATCTGCAGCCCAAATGTGATCTTTCTCCACCAACTGGCAAACCTTGGTCTGACTATTCGAGAGACACCTTAGCGAACACCCAGCCTGCAGAGAGGTCAGCAAAAGAGGATGCACAGCACAAAGTCCCTTCGGTGGCAGAAGACCTGGGAGTCCAAGACAATAGCCCCAGTTCTCATGCTGGACTTTGCTTTCACCAGGCTGCCGCTTGTGTTGATGGTTTGGTAGGAGAGCCATCTGGATGGAGAGAAGCTTCCAGGGAAGTGCATTTGATGGCTGCAGTGGGTGACTGGGAGAATTAAGCCCATGGAGTGAAAAAGGAAAATTTGTTTCCCTTGAATTACAGACCTTGACAGTTTCCCTAAACCCCGGTGCCAAATGACACTCCGGTTGCTATGGTAACGACATCACTAAGCACCGTTCTCCACCGAGAGGGTGCGGATCCAGTGGCGACAAAGAGCCGAGAGGATGCTCAGCCCTGTTGCCCAGATGAGACAGGAGGCCCCGTGTCACCGCAGAGAGGCCAGCTGCGAGGCTGTGTCTCCTCCCAAGGACCTGGTCGCCGCGGGCTCCCGAGGGTGTCGGAAGTCATCTTGTGCACTTGCCTCACCGGCAAGCGGAGACACGGAGGGCGGCGGGAGCAGGGCCACACAGCTGGCAGCGCCTGGCGGGCGACCCACCGCGCTGCTCAGCCCAGCTCAGGCCCCTGCTCCATCTTCCCACACCCTGCGTGGTGCCGTGGAGTCCAGGCCGCCTCTGCGCTGCCCTCTGTGCCAGCCCGGGTGTGCGGACACAATGAACAGAGGAGCAGCGAAGAAGGCTGCTGATTGATTGGGAGGCCTCCCTTTGGTGACAGTGGCCTCCTGTGAAGAGATGTCTGCAAGGGCTGGGGGACAACAGTGAGCTTCTGGGGGGGGAGGAAGAGAGACAGAGAGAGAGACAGAGAGAGAGAGAGGAAGCGAGATAGAGAGAAGAGGAAGAGGAGGAGGAGGAGGAAGAGGAAAATAGGGAGTGAGGAGGGAGGGAGAGAGTCAGAGCCAGAGAGAGAGAGAGAAGAGGAAGAGGAAGAGGATGATGAGAATAGGGAATGAGGAGGGAGAGAGAGACAGGGACAGAGAGAGAAGAGGAAGAGGGGGAGGAGGAGGAGGAGGAAGAAGAGGAAAATAGGGAGTGAGGAGAGAGGGAGGGAGAGAGAGAGCTAGAGACAGAGAGAGAGAAGAGGCAGAGCAAGAGGGGGAGGAGGAGGAGGAGAATAGGGAGGGAGAGAGACAAAGACAGAGACAGAGACAGAGGAGAGGAAGAGGAAGAGGATGATGAGGAGAATAGGGAATGAGGAGGGAGAGAGCGAGACAGAGACAGAGAGAGAAGAGGAAGAGGGGGAGGAGGAGGAGGAGAATAGGGAGGGAGGGAAGGAGGGAGAGAGACAAAGACAGAGACAGAGACAGAGAGAGACAGAGAGAGAAGAGGGAGAGGAGGAGGAGGAGGAGGAGAACAGGGAGTGAGGAGGGAGGGAGAGAGAGAGACAGAAACAGATACACAGACAGAAGAGGAAGAGGAGGAGGAGGAGGAGGAAGAGGAAAATAGGGAGTGAGGAGGGAAGGAGGGAGGAAGAGAGTCAGAGACAGAGAGAGAGAAGAGGAAGAGGAAGAGGATGATGAGAATAGGGAATGAGGAGGGAAGGAAAGAGAGACAGAGACAGAGAGAGGGAGAGGGGGAGAGGAACACAGGGAGAGAGACAGAAAGGGGGAGAGACAGAGAAGAGTAAGAGGAGGAGGAGGAGGAGAATTGGAAGGGAGGGAGTGAGGGGGGGGAGGGAGGGAGGGAGGCAGAGTAGTGAGGACAGGATGCTTTGGGAAGCAGAGCAGACGCTGCAATTGGCTGGGCCGTGACCTGTAACTGTGCTCAACCTCATGGGAGCCTGCGATGCCCCCCCTCCCCCCCAGGTCGCCCTGCATGGGTCACGCGGTGGGAGTGAGCAGACACCTCTGGGGGACTCTGGGGAGGAGGGTGACAGCAGCACAAGAAGAGCTGGTATTGCGGCTGGCCTCAAGGCCTGGGCCACAGTCTGCATTAGCAGCTGCTGCTGTGCCTTGTGTGGACGGTCACTGCGGCGTCCTCTGCGGGCCAGCGACTTCTGAGGCGGAGAAGAAGCCAGAAGGGCAAAAGGACAGGTCAGCCCCTCAGTCAGACTTGCCTGGCCCAGGGCGGAACCAGCTGTTAGAAACAGGGCGATGAAATCATCTTGGGTTGCTTGGCGGGTTCAGCTCGCTGGGTGGTCTCGGGGGCACCAGGCCGGGTCACTGGCTGAGCTGACCACCAGGCCCGGCTGTCTGATGGAAGACAGGAAAGGAGGTGGAGGGCGAGGCCCCACTGGAGGGTGACTGGGAGGCAGGATCGGTGGCACTTGAGATCGGTCCCGTTGATCCTGACGGAAAGGGAAGAGGTGGGGAAATCCTGGTTTGGGCGACACGGTGGGGCCCCCGTTGCTCTTACTCCTGAGCTCTAAGACTTTATTTCCTGAGGGGACTCGGCTGGGACTGTGTGGGCAAACTGGGGGGGGGGGGGGCAGGTATGGGGGGGATGGTAAAGGCGCCCCTTCTGTTTCACTCTCTCTCCGCCTAGTCCCCAGAAGGATGAGAAGAGAACAGATAACCCCAGACCCGGCATGGAATGGATAGAATGGGCGAGGGACTGGATAAAGGTCTTGCCCACATCTGGGCCAGCCGCCAGGGAAGGAACATGGAGAGAGCCATTGGGCACTGGACTGGAGAAATGATCAGGTGACGACCTGTCACAGAATCACACCTGCGGCCTCACCAGGAGAGGATGAGCCAAAACCTCAGTGCTGAGACACCAGCTAGGAGGGCAAGGCGCCCCTCCCCACCCGACGGGAGAGGAGGGCCACCGTGCCTGGGCATCGGCCTCACAGCAAAGCTGCCACCTGGGGGAGAGGAAACGATCTGCAAAGGCCTTGGTTTTTTGTTTTTGAGACCAGGTCTCGCTATTTCTGCCTGTGGAACCACAGGCTCTCGCTGCCCGGGGTACCACAGACTGAAGCCATCCCCAGCCTCAGCCTCCCCGGTAGCTGGGATGACAGGTGCATGCCACCGCACCCAGTTATTTTTTAGGACTAGGTCTCATTATTTTGCCTCAGGGAACTGCAAGCTCACGTTGCCCGGGGAACCCCGGACTCAAGCAAGCCCCAGCCTCAGCCTCCCAGGTAGCTGGGATTACAGGCGCGTGCCACCACGCCCAGCTGTTTTTTGGGACTAGGTCTTGCTGTGTTGCCCAGGGTAGTCTCAAACCCATGGACTCCAGCGATCCCCAGCCTCAGCCTCCCAGGTAGCTGGGATGACAGGCGCGCGCTACCACACCCAGCTATTTTTTGGAACTAGGTCTCGCTACGGGCCCCAGGCGGCACTCGAACCGCGATCCCTGGCCCCGGCCGCTTTATAGGCTGAAGCTTACAGACACGAGCCACCATGCCCGGCTGCAAAGGCCTTGGGCAGATGCCTGTGCACATGGAGAAAGTTCTTTACTGACAGTGTCTGGGGGTGAGGCCCCTAGGCCGGAGGGCAGAGCTCTAAGGCAAAGACACAAAGCGGCACAGAGGATGGGTCTGAGAAGATGCTGGGAAACCTCCCAGGAGAAGGGGCTGGCTGCCCAACGCAAAGTCAAGACTGGAAACCGACCAGCACAGTTTGCTGGGTCCCAGGTACAGCGTCCCTCACCCAGCAAAAGGACACGGCCCTGGAAAGGGAAGAGACCGATGGACTTAACACAGATCAACAAACAGCAAGGAGCGAGGGTCTGAGGGAATGGAGGGGGCTTCAGTGGGAGGGGACGGCACCCCAACAACCACTGATATTGTAAGACATTTGAAGAAGGAGTAAAAAATAAAAAAATAAAAATAAAAATTGCCAAAAAAGAATGTATTTGCTGAACAAAGGAAAGGTGCTTTTATGCTCTCAAGGAAATAATGGTGGTGCGCAGAGACTCATTAGAAATCTCTGTCTTACCAACCAAAGGAAATGGAGGGGACTGACTCCCTCAAGAAGAGAGATGCAAGTTGCATACTGAGAAAAGGAGAAAACAGCGATTATTTCTTGCCCAACAAATCCTCCCTAGCATGTCATCATCTTCTATACAATTATTCGCTTTTCATTTATTGCAAGGTTTTATAACCATTTATTGCAAACATTTATTGCAAGGTTTTATAAACTGGTTGTTGCTGTTCTTTCTACTGTCTCCCTTTTAAAAGGTTTCGGAGATATACCTGACACATGAAAAAATGGAAATGTTTAAGTGTATACTTTGATCAATGTATCTATCATGACCACCTTAAAATTGGTCCTCTAATCAATATGATAGACATAGATTACATTACAATAAGCACAGTGTAGTAGACACATCTATTAGGTGTATTAGTCTATCAGATTCCTCCTGCCTCTTTATAACACTTCCTTCCTGCTCTCCCTCCCACAACCCCCACCTTCAGTTCAGACATCTCATTTTTCTGTTACTTACACATTATTTGCATATTCCATTCTTTTACGTAATACAAAGCCTATGTTGTGTATTTTTCCTCTTGGCTTCTTGCACTGAACTTAATTTGTTTGCAATTGATCCATGTCCCTCTGTATCAATAGTTCTTTCTATTGCTGATTAACATCCATTATGTGACTCTGTCGTAGTTTATCCATTCACCTGAACTGGGTTCTTTCCAATTTGGGGCTATGCAAAATAAAGCTGCTAGAATATTCATGTTCAAATATTTATACTTTGCTCTTCGGCAAGAGCAAGGAGTGGAATGGTTAAGTATTATAGTAAATACATGTTCTAAGAAACGGCAGCCTGCTGAGATGATCACTTTCAAGAAATCTGGGAGTTCCAGTTCTTTTGCTTCCTCACCAACATTCTGCATGATCAGATTGTAGCCTCTCCATTGGCAATGCAGTGGTAGAGTATGCATTTCCCTAAAAAGTACGCATTTCCCTAAATAGGTATCTTTTCCTGTGCTTGTTATCTATGTGCTTTCTTTCCCTCGCCTTACTTCACTGACTGAATCCTTGTGTGAAAATTTTCCCAGAAATGAAATGAGAGAAATTAGAGCAGACACGCGTGTCCATTTTCTGATCTTAGAGGGGAAACTTTGTTTCTCACTATTACACAAGACACTGAGTATCTCATATGTGGGCTTATCTATTTATCAGGTTCAGAAAGTTTCATGCTATCCATAGTTTGATGAGTTTTACCATCATGGATTTTGTTGACTGTTCTTTCTACATCTACTGAAGTGATCGTTGTTTTGTTTTCGTCTTCTAAACTTTTGCTAATGTGACGAATCACGTGATGTATGGTCTTTTTAGCACATTTTTATTTTTGAGTCGCTAACTTTTTTTTAGAATTTTTGCATTTCTATGCATAAGAGAGGCTGGCCTCGTAGAGTGAGATGGGAATTAGTCACGCCTCTCCAATTTTCTGGAAGAGTTGGTGTAAAATTGGTACTCTCTTCCTTAAATATGCAGTAGAATTCCACCAGTGAGCAATCTGAACTTTAAGTTTTCTGTGTGGTTTTTAATTAAAAATTCAATTTCTTAAACAGATATTGTCTTAATCAGGTTACCCATTTTTTGTGTGTTTTCTGTACGCTTTGTCCTTTTAAAGAACTATTTTGTCTACGTTGTGATTAATTTGTTCCTAGCATGCTCCTAGCATCCTTTCATTATTTGAAGTATCTGTATCTCACACCTGGTGTTACTATTTAGTATTTTATCTTTTTTTTTAATCTGTTGGGCCAGATTTTGTCAAATAATAAGATTTGAATTTTACTGATATTTTTTCTGTTGTTTTTCAATTTGATTGATTTCTTCTGATATTTTTATTACTTTTATTTTGCTTAATTTAGATTTTGCTTCTTCTTTGTCTCTCGGGTCATTGAACTGAGACTCTCTTTCCTTAACATAGTTTTTTAGATTTACAAATTTTCTTTTAATTACTTTTTTTGTGGCACCTCACAAATTTTGATATGTTGGGTTTTCTTTTTTATTGTTCAAAATAATGTCAAAATCATCTTTTCAGTTTTTCCTTGACCCTTCACAACATTTAATGTTGTCATTAAGTTTTGAAATTTGGGGCATTTTCCAGTGTTATAGTTTTATTGTTTCTTAATTTAATCCATTAATGTCAGAGAATATATTTTACTTGATTTGAATCCTTTACATTTTATTGAGACTTATGGCCCCGAATAAGAACTATATTGTTAAATGTTCTAATTATACTTAAAAGAATGTATATTCTGCTATTGAGTTGAGGGGTCTACAAATATCAATTAAGTCAAGTCGGTTTATTGTGTTACTTAAGTCTGTATCATTACTGATTTTCTGTTTTATTAATCATTGGGAAAGACATATTAAAATCTTGACATATAAATATGAATTTGTCTATGTCTCTTAATTTTTGCTATTTTTTCTTGACATTTTTGAATCTCTGATTTATGCATCTTAACATGTAGGATTATTATTTCTCTCTGATAAGATGATCCTATTACCATTGCAAGACAAATCCTTTATCCTAGTTAATAAATATTTTGAAACCTACATTGCTATAATCTACTTTGATTTTTAATATAGCCATTCTAATTTCTTTGGGTTAACATTAGAATGACACACTTGACTTAACCTTAGAAAGGTATATCTCTTAATCTATCTATGTATTTGAATTTAAGTTATGTTTCTTGTTGGCAGCATGTAGATGAATTTTTTTTCAACTTGGTCTGAAAATCTACATTTTAATTGGAATTTCTGTCACAGTCACATTTATTATTGTGCTTACTAGTGCACTTAGGATTAAACTGACTGCACGATTTTCTATTTTTCCCTCCTCTCCCTCCTTATCTCCATCTCCTGTTTTTTGTTCCTCTCTTCCACTTTTTCTGCCTTCTTAGTTTTAATGGATATTTTTATGATCTCATTTTATCTAATTTTTTGAGCATTGAACTACATTTACCTTTACCGTTTTGATTTACATTTGGATTGCTATAGGTTTTACACTCTACATTGTTATCACAGTCTGCCTTGCAGTGATTTTTTTTTTACTACTTCATATACAGTACAAAACCCTTCCAATAGTAATTTCCATTTCTCCCTTCCCAATTTCTGTGGTGTTGTTCTCATACATTTTATTTTCACACATTATAGACCTTTCATTATGTTCTAATTCTTTTGCTGAAATTGCCCATTACTTTTTAAAGCAATGTTCACAAACTAAAACATGCCTTTTAGCATGCATGTCTACTGCCCTCATTCCTTTCTCTGCATTTGCACCTGGCATCATTTTCCATCTTTCTGAAGAACTCCCTTTAACATTTCTTAGAGAGCAGCTCTGTTAGATACAAATTCTTCCAGCCTTTGAACATTTGGACAATTTTAAATCTAATACTTTACATAATTTTTAAACTAATTTAACATTTAAAATAATTATTTATTTAATTTACTATTTTTACTTACTGTGGAATTCAAGGTTGAGTTATATAAGTCTATCTTTAAGGATGATGTACCAGAGTTTAAGGAAGAAATCTGCCATCATCACATTTTTTGCTATGCATGTCTTTTTCTCTGACAGCTTTTAAGATTTATCTTTCATCACTGATTTTGAAATGTTTATGTTGTATGTTGGAATCAGCTTTAGGGTTTGGTGAGCACAGTTTTCATCAAATTTGGGAAAATATCAACAATTATCTTTTATAAATTTTTTCTTTTAAAAAATTATATATATATATATATATATTACATCATTGTCTACCCTGAGGTTCTCCCACCACCTTATCACACATGAACCATCTGAATCTCTTGTACCTCCCTCCTCCTATATAACCCCTCCTTGCTCTATGTTTCAGTTCTGTTGACAGTCTTAAATTTTTCTTGTCCATTTGTTTGGTTGCCCTTTCTCCCTCATGTAAGTGAGACCATCCAGTATTTCTCTTTTTCTTTCTGATTTAGTTCCACTAATAGGATTCCTTCTAGCTCCATTCATTCTAAAGTTAATTTTTCAGAATTTTTTTCTGCCCCATTCCTTCTCTTCTGGGGACTCAAGGTGAACATCTATTACTTTACTTGAAGTTGTTCAACAGCTTAGCAACACTTTGCTTATCTTTTAAAATTCTTTTTTTTTCTGCTTTTTTATTTTGAATATTTCCTTTTGCCAGGTCTATAAGTTCATTCGTTTTTCTTATGCGATATCGAAGCTGCCATTCATTCTACTCAACATACTTTTCATGGCAGACGTTGTGGTTTTCATTTCTAGAAGTTCATGTGGAATCTTTAAAATTTCTTCTGCATCTCAATTTAATGTTTGAGCACATGTAATGAAGTTAACGTAACTGTGTTAATGTCACGGTCTGTTAACTCTGACATCTGTATCAGCTCTGGTGCAGTCTTGCTGATTAATTTTTCTCCTCATTATGAGTTCTGTTCTCTTCCTTTTTCACATGCCTCTAATTTTATTATTGCACAACAGACACTGTGACCCTTGCTTTGTTGAGCCCTGTATAGTTTTGTTTTCCTGCAAGTATTTGTTTCAGTTTTCTCCTTGGAGGCAGGTAAGTTGCTTGGGCAATGTGATCCTATAGGACTTGTTTTAAGATTTCTTAAGTGGAATCAGAGTTCTAGTCAGGTGAGGGCTAATTATTCTCACTCCTGTGGTCACCTCTTCCTAAGTACATAGTACCCTTGAATTATGAGGTGATATCAGGTTTCTAAGTAACTCTGACGTCAGCTGTACATATCTCCTCTCTAGTTCCCCAGCCTATAAACCCTAGGTGCCTGGGTTTCTCTGACTCTTAGCAACATCGTTTCAATTCAAGGAATTTTCTGAGATTCACCTGAGCTCCCCTTGCTTACACCTGGTTCTGAAAATTCCCCCAAGGCAATTATGGGGCTGATGTCATTTTCCCTGTTTCTCAGAGATCACTGTTCTTAATTGTCTGAAGGCCAGAGCCTTGAAAACTAATGCTTCAGGTTTTTTTATTTGCTCCTTTTGTTTATTTGCTCCAGGAAGGAGGAAAAATCTAGCCCCTGTTATTCCACCTTGGTCAGAATGAGAAGTCCAATAAAATAGAATCACACCTTTTAAAGTCCTTCTGCAGACTCAAGCATTTCTCTTCAGTATATCTGAAAGGAACAAACTGATATCTGGAATCAACTTATCTGTTCTCTCCACTTTTTTTCACTAGTGGTTATTGTGTTGTATAGTCAGTCCTTGTTTGAGGAAGAAAGGGAGGAAGGAGGAAAGAATGGAAGGAGGGAAAGAAGGAAGGAAAAAGAAACTAGACTATATTTACATTCCTCTGTCAGAATTACTCTACCTGCTTATGTGTCCATCCAATCAAGCACTCACCAGTCTTAGGAAGGCTGACAGTGACGGTGCTGTCACATCCCATTCTCCTTGTGACCCACCACTACAAGTATATCCCCTGTTCCCCTCCTCACACCAGGCTTTCTGCTGAAACCATTGTTAACCTGTGAAACCAGTTGTCCTAAGGCACGAGTTACTATTTTATTACCTCTAATAGCAGCATAAGAGATTATCTGCAAAATTCCTAGGAGTTCACTGAGAGTAGAATTTTAAGTCACCAGAGAAGACTTTGAGAGACAATGAATATTTTTTTTTATATCCTCTCACCACAGTCAGGTGACTGGAATCTTTAATCATATGAAAGTAACTTTGACATTACATACATAATCAAAACCATGAATAATACAGCCCTGACTTTTAATAAGATTCTTGTTTTACAACATCAAAACCTAGCTCCAGCAGCAAATTGTTTCCTCAGATAATTAATCATTCTTCCCTATTTATCTCTTTACTTTGTACTTTGGTAAAATGGTATCCTTTTGGCCTATAACCTTTTCCTTCTCTCGTAATAAGAGATTTCTAATTGTGTTCATGGTTATACATTGCCCTGTCACACGCACACCACACACATGCGCGCACGCACACACACACACACGTGCAGAAAGCCCCTTGTATACCCTGACTCCCTGCTACTTGGATTGGCCATGAGACACTATTTGCTTCTGCTACAAGACTCTGGGAACTTTGTGGCATCCCGCTAGAGATGCTGTTTACCACTGCCCTTTTCCCTTTCCAAAGTAGTACGTGATGACAGGCGCTCTTGCAATCTGCTGACACTCCAGAGAGAAAGGGCCACAGAAACGCCGACCCTGGTATTTCCAAGCATGGAGCTCAGACAGCTAAACCCACTGTCGGCCTCTGGGTTTCTGTACAGGAAAATATATCCAACTTATTTGTTGAAACTACTCGACAAATTCACAGCTGAATCCAATCCTCCAGCCACACATGGAAAAAGAGGATGTTATCTCTGAGCAGTTACACAATCACTTTATTACTCCCATAAGAGTTATTTTTACATTTTAAGGCGTAAATCGGCTCAGAACAGTCCACTTTGCTCATCTCCCGGCTCACAGCTTGCAGCCTTTAGCCGAAACGCCAGCTACCAAGGCACAAAGAGCATCCCAGTATTTCTCTATTTACACCTGGTGATAGACGGAATCCTTCAAGGGTAGGACCTGGGTCGTGTTTATCCTTTTACCTTTAGAGCCTGAAGTGGCTGCTGGCAGCTCTTAGGTTGGGACGCAGCTGTTTAGTGGAATTCGAATAGAAGAAGAGGCAGCATTTAAGCCTCTTGCTCGAAACTCTTCTCATCGATCAACCGCCAGCGTGTGCAGACGCACAGCAGAACTGGCACCACCAGCCCAGGCACAGCCAGCCATCTGTCACCGTCCCAGCGCCTCCTTCCCCCCGATCAGGGACAAGATGTGACGCTGCGAGATGACAGTGTCTCCTCACACCCAAAAGGAAGTCTGGTAGAGGCTTCAGCGGCCTCGGCCCCATTGTCAGTGTTTCGCTCCCTGTCACCACACTTCACCGAGGACAGCAGGTGACTAAACTTCTAAGAGACGCCCAGCTCAGCCCCCAAATGGATGGTGAGTTACAGAGCAGGAGCAGCAAGAAGCCAAACCACAGCCGCTCATTTAATTTTGTTTTCTCCTGCACTGATGATTCACTCATCAGTTGCCCTGAGTCTGGACGCGTGGTTTCCTCTGGCTCCTGGGGTCTGAGACAACCAGGAGCCAGCATCAGCTCAAATTGGATTTCTTCTCGGGCCTGTCGTCAAGGTTAGACAAGTCACTGAGGCATGAGACTCCGAGTCCCGAGTCACTGACAAGTGAAATTGCCTAACTGTGAGCTCACACTTCCGCCCGAGGACTTAGAAGACCGTTCTGGGGTGGGGGCGACTGCTC
>PVHY01015742.1:0-35359 GCA_004024945.1 Uropsilus gracilis | reverse complement strand
TGATCAGTGAAAATGCTAATGAAGAGTGTGTAGCCTGCTTTGTAGAGAGTAGCAGGCAAATAAGAGTATCCAGTTAAGGTTAAAGGTAATTGCAGTTAAGTACTGTTTGTAGCCTGCTTTGGAGAGAGAAGCAGGTGGATAGGGGTAAACAGTTAAGTCAGAAAATCTCTTTTTTACCCACTTTCACATCCTCATTGTGTTCTCTTGTAGTTTCCTAAGATAGGGATTTCTGTCTTCATTTGACAGATGAGTAACAGTTCCCACAGCTAGTGTGGGGCTTGGTCAGGCAACTGGCACCTGAACCCAGGTGTTTAACCTGCCTGGATTTGGGACGCCTTGCCAGACCTGTCTGCTGCCCAGGCCATCCCCACCAGGGCCAGAACCCAGAGCTCAGATCACATCTTTGTCTCCTCCCATCCCTACAAATCACCCTGTGACCAGAGACAGTACCTTCATGTTTCTGTTTCTCAGAAGGCTGGGTATTGGAGTTCTTAGGGGACTGGGATAAGTCCTCCTTTTAAGGGACTTCTCAAGAGAAAAGGTTGGATCCAGCAGGGGCCCAGCTCCATGAGAAGTGGAGGGCCAGGGAAGGTAGGCCCCTGTCTAAAATCCTACCACTACCTCCTCTGACTCTTCTACCCATCACTCCCTTCAGTGCTGTTTCCCCAAACCAGATCTCTGCACCCCATGCATGACAACTATCATCAGGGAACATGGGGAAAAACATAGAAATCTGTACTTTAATCACTCTCTGGGTCATTCCAACCAACTCCCAACACTGAAGAAACAGACATCCTTGGATCTTCATAAACTTCTAGGAAAAAGGCATCTTTATGACACCTCTTTTCCAGATGTGGAGAATAAGGCACCCCATAAGGAAAAACATGAGCAAGGTCAAGGGCCAGACTCAAACCCAAGTCTTCCACCCCAGGTCTAGGTTCTTTCTCTATGAGCTTTCCTTTATATAACATGTATTAGTCAAATCAAGAAACTTTTCCACTGCTCCTAGGACAGACTATTATCTTTTCCATGACCAGCCCTGAGCCTTCTAATTCCTGTCAACCTCACCTCCTAGCTCACTAGGTTTCACTCACACAAGATCCTTTCTTTTGAGGAAAGACTTAAATTCCTTCTGACCTCAGGGATTTTGCACTAATAGTCCCCTCTGTCAGAACCACTGTTCCCCAAGAGATCTTTGTGTAGCACTTTCATTTTGGTCTCAATTCCCTGTTACCTCAAGGAGGGCTTTCCTGACTACCTTTCCTAATGCTATCTATAACCCTGCTGATCACAGTACCCCCTCCTCCTCTTCTTTAATTTCCTTTATGGTGTTATCTGGACAACTTTCTTTACAAGATTACAATGAGTCAGGTATCATCCTAAGAATTTTACCTGTACTACTCAAACTAAGCCTCACAACTCTAGAAATTTGTTGTGGAATGAATGCATATGCATGGAAAAGACCATGTGAGAAGTTAGTGAGAAGGTGGCCATCTACAGGTCAGGAAAGGGGCTCTCACCAAGAACCAAATCAGTACCTTCATCCTGAACTTGCCAGTCTACAGGACTGTGAGAAATAAACTTCTGTTGTTTCAACCACTCAAGTATGTATTTTCTTTTGTGGGTTTTTTTGTTTGTTTGTTTGTTTGTGTCTGATCACCCAACCAAACTAAGTTAAACAGTATTATATCCCCAATTTTCCAGAAAAGGATTCTTAGGTACAGAAGTAAAATAACTTGTGATCACAACCAGTGTTCGAAGCCAGGAGGTCTGCCTCTCAAATGTGTCTTTGGTTGTGATTACTGCTTACTAAACTTGAACATTTTATACCATGATTAATTCTGTATCATTTACTCCTAGAGCCCTGCCTGGTGCCTCAAAACAAACAATGAATCAACCTCTAAGAATTCAAACTTGAACTTAAAAACCTTTGCCTTCCCCATAATAGAAACTTATGAGAATGTGGTTAACAACTTTTTATTAAGTGAATTTCTCTGCCTCTCCAAATCCAAATACAACAAGATCCAAATACCGCTCTAATAGCCTACAAAAGCATTCACTGCTTTGGTGAGGGAACCTTGTTGTTTTTTCATTACTGGTTCAGGAGGGACAGTCCCCCTGCCTGAACAGGCTCTAACACCAGGGATGCAGAGATTTAAATCCCAGAGAGTTTAGGCTGGCAGCTTGCAGATAAGGTGGAAAAGAAGTCACTTTTTACTCCCCTCTGCACCTCATTTTCCTCATCTTTATTTATTTTTATTTATTTATTTTTTTGAGACTAGGTCTTGCTATTTTTTTTTTTTTTTTTTGGAAACTGGGTCTTGCTATTTTTGCCCGTGGAACCACAGGCTCTCGTTGCCTGGGGTACCACAGACTCAACAATCCCCAGCCTCAGCTTCCCAGGTAGCTGGGATTACAGCCACGTGCCACCACGCCCAGCTATTTTTTTGGAACTAGGACTTGCTACAGGCCCCAGGCAGGACTCGAACCACAATCCCTAGCCCCAGCTGCTTCATAGGCTGAAGCTTACAAGCACGAGCCACCGTGACCGGCCTAGGTCTTGCTATTTTTGCCCGTGGAACCACAGGCTTACATTGTTCAGGGTACCACAGACTCAAGCAATCCCCAGCCTCAGCTTCCCAGGTAGCTGGGATTACAGGCGCGCACCACCATGCCCAGCTATTTTTTTGGGAACTAGGTCTTGCTATGGGCCCCAGGCGAGACTCGAACCGTGATCCCTAGCCCCGGCCGCTTCATAGGCTGAAGCTTACAGGCACGAGCCACTGTGCCTGGCCTTTTTCCCCATCATTAAACAAGCAACTCCAATAGGGCTCACAGGCCATGAGAAATCTGGTGAGATGGTGGATTGGGAATTGTGAAACGGGCAGAGGTGAGAGTTAATCATCTCCGTGGCTCCCAATCATCAGTGTACAACCCAGTTCCAGGATATTTTTCCAGCCCCAGCTCCATGGCAGTGTCCCCAGCCCAAGAGCCAACAAAAGTCTCAAACTTGTCCACCTTAACACATCTCTACTTGCAGAGATCTCTTGCCTTCTCCTATGAGAAAATTATTGTATCCTATAAATATCCACGCCCTCAGGAATACTTTTTAAAAGGTAGTAGAGGTAGGGCGCCACGGTGCTCGGTGCCTCGGTTTCCTCATCGGTAAAATGGGGTGTTTTGAAGGCCGGGCATGGTGGCACATGCCTGTAGGTGGCAACCTAGGAAGCCGCGGTGGGGGGGGGGGTGTCAGAGATCGTGGTTCGAGTCCCGCTGGGGGCACGTAGTGAGCCCTAGTACCAAAAAAATAGCTGGGCGTGGTAGCCCGCGCCTGTTAGCTACCTGCGAAGCTGAGGCTGGGTGTTGCTTGAGTCTGTGGTACTCCGGGCAACGTGAACCTGCGGTTTCACAGGCAAACATAGCGAGACCTAGTCTCAAAAAAAAAAGGGGGGAGGAGGTTGTTTTGAGTTATGTGGGAGTTTGAATGACTTTAGGCCTAAGAGACGCACTGAGGGATGGCCGAGGGCTGCGGAAACCCTCCGGGGCTAGCTCCCTGCAACCTCTGTGTCGGCGCCAACGGCAAACAGCCCCACCACAGAGCAGAGAGCTGAACAGACTCGTCTCGAATTGAGTCCTGGTTAAACGTGGCCTCGGAGAACATGGTACGACGGAATAAAAGAGGAATGAGAGATCCAACAAATGAATGGACTGCAGGCCAGTCGCTGGACAAAGGCCTGCAAGATGGCGTTCTCTAGGACCGCGGGAGGGGCGGCCGGGATCTCGGCCGAGGAGGGGGTGCCTACGGCGCCGGGAACCTCGCTAGGCGGGTCGCGCGCCAGGGACAAAAGCCCACAACATGGCGGGCTCTAGGACCCCCGGGCCCGCACGGTGCAAGGCGGACAGCCGCGCCGCCAGAGCCCAGGCGTCCGCAGCTGCCGGCCCGCGGGGACAGCCGGCGGGTTCTAGGACCCGCTGGGCCCGGAGCCCGCCCGCACCCTCCAGAGGCCGCACTTCTCCCGCCCCGCCCGCACTGCTCGCGCCAGGCCAACCCCATCCGCCCTCGGCACCCACAGGGAAACTGAGGTCCTTTCGGATAGCGTCCGCGTTGGTGCTCCCTGGGGGGCCCAAGCTTCTCGCCGGTGTTTCTTACCTGAATGGACTTGGATTGGCTCGGTGGCGTCAGCCACAGCTCCTCTGGACGACGGAGCCCGGGACACTGCCAGGGAGGGGCAGGCGCTAGGACCCAGCGGAGGGGGGAGGGGTGGGAAGGCGGGAGGCGGAGCCGCGAGCGGAAGTGGAAGAGAGCTATCCTGACTACAGAGGAAGGCAAAGTTTACCCGAGCACCCCCAGCCGAAGGCGGTGGAGAAACGTTTTGCAGGGCTCTCAGTGGGTGCGAATGACAGGGGACATCGGACAGGTTTACGGTATAACCCGGCTATTGCTAGCTTGGGGGCAGATCAGCAAGAACTCGAAGATGGGAGGATAGAAAAGCCCTGCTCGAGATCTGTAGAACCCAACCCCGCTTGTATTCCATAATGTTTTCTTTAACAGCGAGGAGTGAATGAATCTACTCCCATCTGTCTTGAGTTTTCCAGGGAACCTCACGAAAAATGTCGCCAAAATACTGAGGTCAGGGCTGCAGAACCCTTTTTTATCTCTTCTATGTCCAGTCAATGTGCACCGGAACGATTTTAGCTGCTCTTGCCGGAAGTGTGGCTAAGGTAGTGTGTGTTACGACGCAGCGCTTTGACCTACGGGGGCGGGTTCCGTGTCTCGTTTTAGCTAAATCTTCCCTAGCACCGGAAGTGTGTCTATGTAGCACGGCTGCTTAGAGGCGGGACAGGATATGTTCCCGAGGCGGAGGTTTCGCGGGGAAGCTTTTGCGGCCAGGACACTTCCTGTTTCCTAGTAACAATAGGAAGTGTCCGCGGATCCGGGCTAGACTCTTGGTTCGTGCCAGCTGCGCCCACTTTCCTTTATCTCCTTCTTTTCTCCCCTCCTCCTTCTGCTCTTTCTCTCCCCTCTCACTTCCCAGGAACCCTGACAGAGTGTGGTGTGTGGAAGCGCGAGAGCGCCGCACAGCCACTCCTTGGGGCGCGCGGCTGCAGTTAGGGTGAGGGTCCCAGTGCGCAGGCGCACTCCCGTTCGCGGTCCCCAACGGACGCACCCGCGGCGGGAACGAGAAAGGGCCACCGTTCGAGGTAGGGGTCCTAAGAGTAAATTGACTGAGGAGATGAGTAAGGCGAAAGGACCTCGTTGGTGCTTAGTTAGGAGAGCGAAAGGGCTTTGTGAGTTGAGAATTTAGGGAGCAGGTTCAAAGAGGGGATTTAGAATTAGAGATATGAGTTGTATTGGGATCCTATGAGAGTGAGGAGTTATAGTCAGAGAAGACCAAGGTGACATAGGCATGGGAGCTACTATAGAGAAAAAAAGGGCTTTGGAAAGATTGAGTCAGTGGGTTTGCTCTTAAGCTGGGGTCACAGGCAGAGCAGTGTGTTGACAATGTTAAGTGACACAGTAATTTCTGTACAGTGGTGCATGGTAATGCTTCTAGTATGCTTTGTTGCCATCATCAGTATTTGAGAAGAGGTAGAAAAAAAAACGAGAAGGGGATGGTGAGTGTGGAAGGAATGGGAAAGAAATAGGCGGTACAAAACAACCAAAACTGGGTGGAATGTCCAAGATGGAAAATAGATTGGGTTCAGGAGAAGTAGATGAAAGAATTGGCCAAGAATCTTTTGGAAAGAAGACCACGTGATCCTGAAAGCAGCAGGGAAGGGAATAAACCAGCTCTTTCTCTGAAGAGAGCCTCTCATACCCTCAGCTGTCAATTGGAGAAAGAGGCTGCTTTTCCAGTGCCTGTAGGCTACTCTGTTTAGCCAAGGCATGAAGGGGCGAGGACTAAACTTTTGTAATTGAATATCCTAGCAAAGTTTCAGATTTCCTTTGAGGATGTTACAGGAGATAGGACTTTTTATCAGAGCAGAGAGTACAGTAAGACTTTTGGGATTTGATCTAAAGAACAAGAAATTGGTCAATGATCAGAGGTAGGTTATATTCCTCTAGATTTTAACCTGAGCTAGGCCTAGAGAACTTCTGTATTAGGAGAATTTATGTATAAGGAAGCATTAAACGCCAGTGCTTCCAGATTAGACCCGTTGAAAGCAGGTTTGTGGGCACTGATGCTTGGAGAACCTATCTCACCTCTGGTGAACTTGTTGCTCAAGAGCCAAGAGGCAAGGTCAATTCAGACCTTCCTTCTGACCACTGCCTCCTCTTCCTAGGCCTTGACCCCTCCACCAGAGGAAGATGCTACTGCCACCTGCCTGCTCTTCCTGAACCTCCAGGCTTCTGTTACACTGCCCCATGGAGGACGTTCCCACCTCACTCAGCTGCTCTGACTGTCAGCGCCACTTTCCTAGCCTCCCAGAACTATCACGGCACCGTGAATTACTCCACCCATCTTCCAGTCAGGACAGTGAGGAGGCTGACAGCATCCCTCGACCTTACCGCTGTCAGCAGTGTGGGCGGGGCTACCGTCACCCAGGGAGCCTTGTCAACCACCGCCGGACCCACGAGACTGGTCTTTTCCCCTGTACCACCTGTGGTAAGGACTTCACCAATCCCATGGCCCTCAAGAGCCACATGAGGACTCATGCTCCTGAGGGGCGCCGCAGGCGCAGGCCCCCCCGCCCAAAGGAAGCCTCTCCACACCTCCAGGGTGAGACAGAGACGATGTCCACTGATTCCTGGGACCAGAGGCTTGGCCCTGTGGAAGGCTGGGAAAACCAGAAGCAGCATGCTCAAGAGACATCTGGCTGTGAGTCTGGACCTGACCCCGCAGAGGCCCTGGGCACCTGGGAAGAGTCAGCTACCAGACAAAGGGAAGGCTGGGAAGGCCAGCCAGATCCTGAGGAGGGTGCAGAGGTCTGGGGGCCCACCACCAACTCTGCCAAAGTGCCACCACTCCCCACCCCAGCCAGCAGCCTCCTCAGCAATTTGGAACAGTATTTGGCTGAGTCAGTAGTGAATTTCACAGGGGGCCAGGAGCCTACCCAGTCCCCGCCTGCTGAGGAGGAACGACGCTACAAGTGTAGTCAGTGTGGCAAGACTTACAAGCATGCTGGAAGCCTCACCAATCACCGCCAGAGCCACACCCTGGGCGTCTACCCTTGTGCCATCTGCTTCAAGGAGTTCTCTAACCTCATGGCTCTGAAGAACCACTCCCGACTCCATGCCCAGTATCGGCCTTATCAGTGTCCTCGCTGTCCTCGTGCTTTCCGGCTCCCCCGAGAGCTGCTGGAACACCAGCAGACTCACGAAGGGGAAAGGCAGGAACAGTTGTGGGAAGACAAAGGGGTGCCCACCACCAATGGGCACATAGACGAGAGTAGCCAGGACCAGCTCCCTAACACACAGATGCTGAATGGCTCTGGGGATCTCAGCACCTCTGGGGAGCTGGATGACAATGGCCTGGAAGAGTACCGACCTTTCCGCTGTGGGGACTGTGGCCGTACCTACCGCCATGCTGGGAGCCTCATCAACCATCGCAAGAGTCACCAAACAGGTGTATACCCCTGCTCCATCTGTTCCAAGCAACTGTTCAATGCAGCTGCCCTCAAAAACCATGTGCGGGCTCATCACAGACCCCGGCAAGTTGCTGGGGAGGATGGGCAGCCATCATCAGTACTGCCAGCTTCTCTACCTTTGGCTGAGAGCACTCCCAAAGAGAAAGCCTTCGCCACTGCCACCCTGGACCACCGCCCCTATAAGTGCAATGAGTGTGGACGGGCTTACCGTCACCGGGGCAGCCTGGTAAACCACCGCCACAGCCATCGAACCGGAGAGTATCAGTGCTCACTCTGTCCCCGCAAGTACCCCAACCTTATGGCCCTGCGCAACCATGTACGGGTACATTGCAAAGCAGCTCGCCGCAGCGCAGGCCCAGGGACTGAGGGTCCCCCCAGCCGCCTCACAGTGGAAATGCCACCTGACCCGCTGGGAGCAGAGGCAACCTCACAAACAGATCTGGGGCATGGATGCAAACATGAAGAGGAAGCTGCTGAGACCCTGCCAGCAGCAGACAGGACAGCACAGATATGTAACGTGTGTGGGATGCTCTTTGAAGACCTCGAGAGCCTTGAGCATCATGGCCGGACCCATGGGGAAGGGGAAAATCACAAGACAAAGGCCAGGGCGTCACCTCCTCGGGCATTTGCCTGCCGAGACTGTGGCAAGAGCTACCGTCACTCAGGCAGTCTTATCAACCACAGACAGACCCACCAGACAGGAGACTTCAGTTGTGGGACCTGCGCCAAGCATTTCCACACCATGGCAGCCATGAAGAACCACTTGCGGCGCCACAGTCGACGGCGTAGCAGGCGGCACCGAAGGCGAGCTGGCAGCGCCAGTGGTGGGGGAGAAACCAAACTCCCATCAAGTGGGAACTGGGCCCAGAAATCAGTGGAAGATAATGAGAGCCTGGATTGTCCCCAAGACCCTTCTGGGCAAAGTCCTGGTAGAACCGAAGACAGTTTGGAGAGCAGTGGGGCCTGTTTGCAGTCTGGATTCAACAAGGACAAATGTGGACTGGAGAGCGGTGAGGTATGTTTCCAGGGTGATAAAGAGAGCGGAGGCACTGAGGAGGCACTGGGAAGGAAGGAGGCCTGTTTCCTTGACAGTTTGGCCCTCCCAGGCCATGAGAAAAGTGATGGGACTCGCTTCTGCGATGGCCTCACTGGGACAGATGAAGACCAGAAACCAGCCTCTGGTCAGCCCAACTCCTCTCCCCCCTCAGGCGAAGCTGTCACGAGCTGGCAGGCCGAGGTCTCCCATACATGTTCTGACTGTGGGCATTCTTTCCCCCATGCCACCGGCCTGCTGAGCCACAGACCCTGCCACCCACCTGGCATCTATCAATGTTCCCTCTGCCCAAAGGAGTTTGACTCACTACCTGCCCTGCGCAGCCACTTCCAGAACCATAGGCCCGGGGAGGCTGCCTCAGCACAGCCTTTCCTCTGTTGCCTCTGTGGCATGATCTTTCCTGGGCGAGCGGGCTACAGGCTTCACCGGCGCCAGGCTCATGACTCCTCCGGCATGACTGAGGGCTCGGATGAGGAGGGGGATGAGGAAGGAGCAACTGGGGCAGCCTCCTCTGGTAGCCCCCCACTGCAGCTCTCAGAAGCAGAACTCCTGAATCAGCTGCAGCGGGAAGTGGAGGCACTGGATGGAGCGGGTTATGGGCACATCTGTGGCTGCTGCGGTCAGACCTACGATGACCTGGGGAGCCTGGAGCGTCACCACCAAAGTCAGAGTTCTGGAAACACCGCCAACAAGGCTCCCAGCCTCTTGGGAGAGTCAGGTAATGCCACGGGGATGGCTGCACATGGTGTCTCTGAGGAGGGCACCACGATCTCTCTCGCTGGGGAGGGTGGAGACACAAAGTCTGGCGAGGGAGTAGGTGCCCCAGCTGCAGACAGTTTTTGCATGCAGGGGGGGGAATGTTCTCTGGAGGCCCAGCCCCGCCCCTTCCGCTGCAACCAGTGTGGCAAGACCTATCGCCATGGGGGCAGCCTGGTGAACCACCGCAAGATCCACCAGACTGGAGACTTTGTCTGCCCTGTGTGCTCCCGCTGCTACCCCAATCTGGCGGCCTACCGTAATCACCTCCGAAACCACCCGCGCTGCAAAGGCTCTGAGCCCCAAGTGGGACCTGTTCCAGAGACCGGAGGCAGCTGTGAGCCCCAGAACATGGCAACAGGGGGCGTGGGGCAGGAAGTGCTGCAGCTCCAGGAAGAAGTTAAATTGGAGCCCCTGGAGGAGGTGGCAAGGGTGAAAGAAGAGGCCTGGGAGGAGACCACGGTGAAGGGGGAGGAGGTGGAATCACGGTTGGAGACGGCAGAGAAAGGCTGTCAGACTGAGGCTAGCTCTGAGCGGCCCTTCAGCTGCGAGGTGTGTGGCCGGTCGTATAAGCACGCTGGCAGCCTCATCAACCACCGGCAGAGCCACCAGACTGGCCACTTTGGCTGCCAGGCCTGCTCCAAAGGCTTCTCAAACCTCATGTCCCTCAAGAACCACCGGCGCATCCATGCAGATCCCCGACGCTTCCGCTGCAGTGACTGTGGGAAGGCCTTCCGCCTGCGGAAACAGCTGGCCAGTCACCAGCGGGTCCACACCGAGCGGAGTGGAGGTGGGGGCACCCGAAAACTGCCTCGGGAAGACCAGCCCTTCCGATGTGGGCAGTGCGGGCGGACCTACCGCCATGCTGGCAGCCTCCTGAACCACCGGCGCAGTCACGAGACAGGCCAGTACAGCTGTCCCACCTGCCCTAAGACCTACTCCAATCGGATGGCCCTGAAGGACCACCAGAGGCTGCACTCAGAGAGCCGGCGGCGGCGTGCAGGGCGGGCCCGGCGGGCAGCTGTGCGCTGTGCCCTCTGTGGCCGGGGCTTTCCTGGCCGGGGGTCCCTGGAGCGGCACCTGCGAGAGCACGAGGCCAGAAGTGATCATGAAAACCTCAGTGGCACCCAGGGCAGTGAGGGGGACCTGGCCAACGACCAGGGACTAGAGGACAGATCGGGTGGTATTGAGTCAGTACCCCAGCTGGAGGACGGCACCTTGAGGCTAGGGGAACCGAGTCAGAGCCTGGTCAGTGCAGCTAGTTCTGAAGCCACAGAGCCGGTGTCCTGGGGCATGGGGAAAGCAGATGAGTGGCATGGAGATGGGGGACCAGTGAATCATGATGGAGACTGGGCTCTTCGGGGTCATGTGCTGACCAAGTCAGATGAGTCAGGGGACAGTGTCCCCAGGAGCCCTTGCCAGTTTGGTGACAGCCAGCTCAATGGACCTCATCTGAGTCACACGGATAGCTGGGACGATGGAGACAACAGCTCTCACCTTCAGCCAGAAAGCCGCCCCTTTTCTTGCAGCCGTTGTGGCAAGACCTGCCAATCAGACGGACTCTTAAACCAAAACACCCACAAAACAGACCCCCACTACTGCTTGCTCTGCTCCAAGGAGTTCATGAGCCCTGTGGCCGCTAAGAGCCACAGCCACAATCACATAGCTGCTCAGACCTTTGCCTGCCCAGACTGCAGCCAGGCCTTTCAGTCCCACCATGAACTGACCGACCACCTGCAGGCTCATGCTAAGGGCCTCAATAAGGTATCACACCAGATAGAGGAAGCCAGGCACCCCAAAGCTGGGACCGTGGAGGATGACATGGCTCTCCCTGGCCCAGGGAACGCCCAGGATGTCCCAACAGAAAGCTCCAGGACCCCAGGAGAGAATGCCGGGAGACCTGATGGAAGGCAAGGAGTCAAGTCCACTGTGGCTGAAGAGGAGGAGCGGCCCTTCCGCTGTGCCCAGTGTGGGCGTTCCTACCGTCATGCAGGTAGCCTCCTGAACCACCAGAAGGCCCACACCACTGGACTCTATCCCTGCTCCCTCTGCCCCAAGCTTCTACCCAACCTGCTATCCCTTAAGAACCATGGCAGGACCCACACGGACCCCAAGCGCCATCGCTGCAGCATCTGTGGCAAGGCCTTCCGGACAGCTGCCCGTCTGCAGGGCCATGGGCGGGTGCATGCCCCCCGGGAGGGGCCCTTCACCTGCCCCCACTGTCCCCGCCACTTCCGTCGACGAATCAGCTTCCTTCAGCACCAGCAGCAGCACCAGGAGGAATGGACAGTGGCCAGCTCTGGTACGGGGGCATGAATGGGCTTGGGCAGAGGATTGAGGGTCTCAGAGGAGGCGGGCACATGGTAAAGGGCACAGTCTGGCCCCATGGCAGAAGGCAGTGCAGGAAGAGGGTCACATGGATGTTTGGAGGTGGCTGGCACTGGGAGATGCAGTGGGAAAGCCAGTTTGCAAACGCTGCCTTTTGAGCATCTGAGATCCGAACTCCCCCGGGTCAGGTAAATGGGGGTGGGGGGGTGGGCTGGGTAATGTGCGGTGGCAGAGGCAGTTGTCAGTTCCTCTGCTGTACCAGAGTCAAAGAGGAATGGTCTTGTTTGTTTGCGGGGGAGATAGCTACGGGTGCGCTTGCTGCTCTGACTGGAAGCCCTCCTGATCGAGCCAGTGAAGTCAGTAGTCCCAGAGAGAAAGAGAGCTCAGGCTCCACTCTTCTCTGGAGGAGGCTGGGAGTCAGGAAATGATGAATGGCGGGTACCCTCAGACAGTGGCTTCAGTGCTGATTTGGCCAGGAAAACTGGGTCACTGATTGGCAGCCAGCACCCCATCCCTCTTGGCTACATCTAGTTCCAGTCCTCTCCCATTTGCCTGGGAATCAGACCTTTGGTCCTTCCCTACCTGTGTGGCCCCACATCTCTTTAACCAGCCCTTTCCCCTCTGCTGTGGATCTCCTTTTTGGGACCCAGCTAAACCACCCTTTTTCACCTGCACACCCCTCCCCGACAACACACCTTTAACTGGAGGACTTAGTCACAGATAATTGTTTCTTTGAAGCCAGGCCTGCTGTAGCAACAACAGTCATTAGCGCCTATCTCCCATCTCTCAGAAAGTCACCCCCACCCAGCCCTGTTGGAGGAAGATAGCCTGTGCCTCAGCAGGCCCTGTGCTCACAGTCGCTACCTCCTCTAGAGACCTGTAACCTTGCCCCAGGGACCATTCCATTTAGTAGTCACCACGGATGGCATCTTAACCAGAGATGGTTGAGGGGCAGGGGATGGGGGGGGAGGTTCCCCCGAGGGGACTGAAGAGATGGCTTTCTGGATAGAGTTCGTGTGACCTCAAGGGGATGAGTGAGGAGCAAGTTAGTCGGGACTGGGAAAATAAAATTGGGTGTCCGGGGTTCTCAATACAGGTCTCTGGGACCACGGGCAGGGAGGGGAATGCCTGCAGGGCTGGGGAGGGGGTACAAGCTGTGTGGGGTCTGCCCCCTCAGTCAGTGACCTCCTCTCTCTCTCCCCAGGAGCCCCAAAGGCACCAGCGGCGGGCAGAGGGGATTTGTCATTGCCCCCTCCACCCACCCCCACGACCCCACTCCTGGACCCTTCACCCCAGTGGCCTGCAGACCTCAGCTTCTCCCTCTGAACTTCAAGTCTCCAAAGATCAGAATATGGAATAGGGTGGGGGGTGCAGGGAAAGGTTTGATCTCCATGTTTTGCTCAGGAGTAGTTCGGGCATCCCCATCTCTTTTCTCCTCTCTCCTGAGAAGAGGACCCAGATCTGTCTGCTTCCCCATTGAGGGGCTGAGGGCTTGATTCTCATGTCCTTGAAGGAGCACCTTCCCACAGCCTGGCACCATGCTCTTTTCTGTGACTGGCCCTGGAAGAAAATAGGTGCCAGGCTCTGCCAGGCGCTGGGCCACCCTCACTTGCCAGCTTCCAACACCAGGGAGAGGCAGATTCTGAGAGCCACAGGTGGGAACCTGGCCTGTGGAAGGGGAGCCTTTTGCTACAATTTGTAACTTATTTTCTAAAGTCTATTTTGTAACAATTTATTTAAGTTTTAAAAAAAAGGAAAACTACTCCCTGCCCCCCCTCCCCCCAAAAAAAGGACATTTTCAAAGTATGGGCCTGGCGTGATTGTATCTCGGGATGAATAGGGAAGCTGGGGACGCCTGCGTCAGAGAGAAGAGCTGGGTGTGGGAGGGCACCCCCAGACAACATCCTGTCCTGCAGAGTGGGGTGTGGGGGCCACTGCTGATCAGAGTGCCTGGAATCATGGGGGTGGGGTGCTGGTGGGAAGGTTGGGCTGTGATGCGGGGATTGCTTCCCAGAGCTGCCTGTCAGCAGCCAGCTGGTTGACCTGTCGGGAAGAGGGAGTTTTGGGGGTTAGCCTCATCTTACAATTTTTTTCCCTCTTCAAAAAAGAAGTTCTGCTTAACCGTCATGGCAGATGAAAAAACTGATTCAGAGAGGTTGAGAGGGCTGCTCCTAGTCACCCGGGATGAGAACCTGGATTTGTTTTGTTTTGTTTTTTGGTGGTTTTTTTTTTTTTTAGACTAGGTCTCGCTATTTTTGCCTGTGGAACCGCAGGCTCTCGTTGCCCGGAGTACCACAGACTCAAGCAACCTCCAGCCTCAGCTTCCCAGGTAGCTGGGATTACAGGCACGCGCCACCACACCCAGCTATTTTTTTGGAACTAGGTCTCGCTACAGACCCCCGGCGGGACTCGAACCGCGATCCCTGGCCCTGGCCGCTTCATAGGCTGAAGCTTACAGGCACGAGCCACCGTGCCCGGCCAGGACCTGAATTTGAATGCCAGTGGGTCTGTCTGCTGCTCCACCCACCCAGCGCAGCTAGAAATGTGTCGGAACAGGTCTTGCTCTAGATTGGGATGGGGGGGGCTTAGAAGTATTGGCAGAGGGGCCTGGGCCCACATACTCGTGTTGGCTGGGCAGCTTCCCATCTCAGCCTCTGGCTCCGGCTCTGGCTCCTCGGCGAAGTAGACCTGCCAGTCAAGACTACTGACCCAGCTCTCGTAGGGAGCAAGTGCCGTGAAGACTGCAGGCTGGGCCGGGCCCTGGCAGGCATCTCCAAAGCTGTGCAGCCCAGCCAGGAACCAGGTGCCTCTCACCTCATGCACCAGTGGTGCCCCAGACAGACCCTGTTGGGGATCAGATGACATTGGGTGACTTCCTCTTCCCCCTGGGCAGTTGTTGGGGGAGGGGCAAGGGTAGAGTTGGGAATAGAAGGGGCCTGCAAATGGGCTGAGGCTGTGGTTGGTCAGAGCCAGTTAGAAAGGTCTAGTTCCAGGTGAGATGCAGGCCTAGAGGCTAAGCCTGGCAGAAAAATCTCCTCCTAGGTTGTAGGGTAAAGAGGTCTGTGGGGGAAGATTTGGGGAATCGAGGCTCACCTACCTCACAGTGGGGTGGCTCACCCACAGCACTGGTACACACCATCCCTGGCAGAATGGGGATGCCCTCATTCACAAAGGCTGAGTGAAGCCGGCTGCAGGCCCTGGGCCCCAAGAGGGTCACAGGCACTGTCTGCGGGGAGCTGGTACCTATAGGGCAAGCGAAGAGACCCAGCTGCCCAGCGGCCTCACCTAGGTGGACCGCAGCCACTGGCCCCAGCCTACATACCTGCTCCTTGGTGGGCCAGCCCCAGGACCCAGCCACGTTCCCCATCAGGCAGGTGGTGGTCAGCGTAGGGCAGGCAAAGGGGTCGCAAGCTGGGGCCCAGTGTCACAGGCTGGGCCAGGAGCAGGAGGGCCACATCGTAGCCCCCTTCCGGGTGGGTATAAGCCCCATGGAGGATGAGTTGCTTCAGGCCCCGCTCCTCTGGTCCGGAACCCAGCCCTACCCTCCATTCCTCTGGTGTCTGGCGCCTGTGCAGAAGCATTGTTGACAGCACTGAATGGCAGGGCTGCTGGCAAGGGCAGAGGCACAAAGTCAAAGGGGATAGGGCTCACCCGATGAAGCAGTGGGCCGCAGTCAGCACTACCTCCTCTGATACCAGGGCTCCACCACAGGCCAGCTTCCCTTGGTACTTCAGCCTGGCATCCCAGGGCCATGGGGAGGGCGCTCCGGTCTGGGGACCTCCTCGCCGCAGAGATCCACAGGCTAAAGCAGATTACATCATCTGACTCAGTGTTCATTGCCTCCAGGCTCTGTGCTGAGGGACCCCTGCACACTGTCAGATCCTCACACTATCCTTTTAGGTTCATTTGTGTTGTGCACAACTAGGTCTTGCTCTTTTTGCCCGTGGAACCGCAGGCTCTCGTTGCCCGGGGTACCACGGACTCAAGCCATCCCTGGCCTCAGCTTCCCAGGTAGCTGGGATTACAGGTGCACGCCACCACGCCCAGCTATTTTTTTTGGAACTAGGTCTTGCTATGGGCCTCAGGCGGGACTCGAACCGCGATCCCTAGCCCCGGCCGCTTCATAGGCTGAAGCTTACCGCGCCCGGCCTGTTGTGCACATTCTTGTAGGTAATTCAAGTTCCAGAGAAGTGAAGGGACTTTCTAGCTCTGTAGCCACAAGCAAGCAGCAGACATGGGTTCAAAATCTTTTCACCTCAGGGAGTGGCCCGGCTCCTCATTACCCCACCCCTTTCTGCACCCCTCCAAGCCTTCATCGGCCTCAGAATTCCCACCTCATTAGTGCTTCTCTTACCATCAGGATATAGCTTCTCTTCCAGGAATTATTTTACATGCAATTTGCATGTTAGTCATTTAAAATCAGAATTCTGAGCGGAAGTCCTTCCTGATCTGATTCCCTGCTTAGAAACTTTCAGGTCACCTAAAACCTCCTTCAGCGAGTGCTGAAGATCAGCGATCCCACTGCTCCCCTAAATTCCATACCTGTAAAGTTCTGAAGTATCTATGCGCCTCAGCCCCACGTGGAGCTGTTCCCGTTGTAGGGTCTGAAAGGAACCTGAAAAGCCCCTCTCCCTAGCTGGCTCCTGGCAGTGTGTGGATGCCCTGTACTGGTTGTCTATTCCGAGCTGAAACTTGTTTTAACTTTGGCTTCTGTGTCCCCACATGTCCCACTCACTCCCTGCTCGTACCTACACAACTGTCCTCGTCGCTGATCTCCTGGGTCCCTGGGTCCTGGGCCAGGAAAGCTGCCCCCTCAGCTCGAGCCTGAAGCCAGGAGCTGTGCGCAGCCGTGTCAGTCAGCAGCACCGGTGTGTCTTCCTGGGCACAGCTTGATGCGAAGCTGATGATCCCAGCTTGAACCCAGTGTCCACTGGGCTCGCGGCACAGCACTGGGCCCCCAGAATCTCCCTGGAGCCGGACAGTGAAGTCCAAGTCAGATACCTGAGCCCCAGCCCTAGGCAGACACCCCTACCTGCAGCCCTTCCACCCATTCCTGTGGACTGAGCACCCAGCCTGAGGCCAGGTTCCCTTCCCTTCTGCTCCCTTCCCTCTTCCCCCTCAGACCTGACAGGGCCCCTGCACCCCCGGCTCGGCACCCCCACACAGCATCCCAGGCCGAGCTGGGCTGGCCAGTGGCCGCTGGTGCAGCCGGTTGTAGAGACAGTTACACGTGGGACGGCTGATTAGATGAAGGCGCAGATTCCGAAGGGTCCCTGGAGCTGGCGAAAGAGAGGGGGGCAAGGGAGAGGGAGACTGGGAGTGGGGACAGTTGAGCCGCTGAAGCCGTGTGACCTTGGGCGAGCAGGGTACCTCTGGACTTCAGTCTGGGACAGCACTTACCATCATTGGCATCCTGACCCCAGCCAGTGGCCCAGCAAGCACTCCCAAAGGGGAAGCGATGGGCAGGTTGGGGCAAGCAGAGGGGCGTGTGGGCTGTAGGGTGGGCCAGCCGTAGCAGGGCCAGGTCTGAGCCCTGGCTGTAGTGATTATAGGCCCTAGGCAGCTGTAGGGCCGTCACTCCCACCTCCTCAGCCCCTGGGCTCAGCCCTTCACGCTGCAGTGAACCCAGGACTACTGACCAGGAGTTTAGTTCTGTCATTGCCGCCCTGGAAGGGTGGAAGGGGAGGGAGAGGTTCGAGGCAGTAAGTGCAAAGGGGGACAGTGATGCTACAGGAGACAGTACAGGGCAGGTGAAAGAGGGATGAGTATTAGCCCATGGCCTCAAGCAAGGTCCTTCCCTTCTTTCAACCTCGGGTTTTTCATTTGTAAGGCTTCCACTGGTAAAAGTTATTGAGAGTAACTAGATAATATGCACCTAGCACTTGGCATAGTCTCAATAAACGTTGCTTTGTTATTCTTGGGGCAGGGATCAGTCTAATGGGATTTGGGGAGAAGCCACCCACCCCAAAGCCAGAAACCCAGCCATGACTCACTTTTCAAAGCAGTGGGCAGCAGTAAGGACCCAGGTGTCTGCCACCAGAGAGCCGCTGCAGATATGGACCCCCTGCCTCCTCACGCTGGCCTGCCATGGCCACTCACCGGGCACTGTGTTGCCCTCCTGGGGCACCGGGGGGCCAGGGCCACGCTGCCCACAAGCTGTGGAAAGGGGTGAGTCAGGCCGACAGCAGGCCTGTATCTTGCTATCACCCCAGGCCTGACCCAGACCCAAGTAAGGCCCAGGTGCCAGGACCCCAGAACTTACCACGCTGAGCTGCTTGAAGACCTGGGGAGAGAGAAAGAGAGGAGGGACTTGGGGGGAGCCTTACCTCCAACTTCTGGCCCAGTGCTGATGGAGAGAAGGGTCAGATGGATAGGCCCTAGGTCTTTGCCGATGACTCTCTGGCTACCTCATCAGCCCCTCCCAGAAGGATAATATTTATATGAGGTCCAGAAACAGCTTTTATTGGAACCTATTCAGAGCGTGCACACACTAATTAGTTGTCCCTTAGCTGTGCTCAGCACTTCTGCACCTGAGGAGCAGGGCCTGGGACTCAGCTTGGGACCAGGCCAGTCCTCCCAGCTTCAAAACCCTCAGCTCCTGAGTCAGAGAGGCCAGCTATGGATGTGGGGATCATTTAGCTTAATCGTGCCTCAACCTAAGAGGCCTAAGAGCAAGGATGAGGAACCCACATCACATATAGATCAAGGAGGGCTCCAAGACACTGAAACCCACTTCATCTCTGTTCTGAAAACTCAGATTTCCCTTCCTTTCCGGAATCCTCAGACTGCCGTAAGGTCCCTTGCCGCACCCCCTCCCCACCACAGGCACACACACACACACCCATTAAAAGTCAAGCCAGGAGCAGTGGGATGTCTATGGAGATGATGAGATAGACCCCAAGGCCCCAGAGCTTGCCTAAGGTCATTTGAAGTAGAAGGTGGACAGGTACGGACTAGCAGAATGACGGTCCCAGCCCAAGAAAATCACACCTTTTAGATCCAGGCAGCCACACACCCCTCTCCCCACACACGTTACATGGTCACAGCTAGACACATTACACGGTCACACATTACTGTTGTCTCATGGTAGGCTCTACACCAAGATGCAGGGGCTTCTGGGCAGAGGGTGGCCCCTGAACCCCCACCGCACTGTTCCCAGTGTGTCTCACCCTCTATGAAGACCACGACTCCTAGGATGAGCAGTCCCGGTCCCCAGCTCTGCTCCATCCTGCTCCCGGCCACTCTGCTGCCTGTGGCTTCAAGAAGGCTGCCTGGGTCTCCCTGGCCCCGCCCCTGCCCCGCCCCCCCGTGGCTAGGCGTCAGGTATCATCACTTTTCTAGGGCTGGAAAGGAGCTAGCAGTTCCTAGCTCTGGGGCTGTTGCTGTGACCCTGGGCTAGTCACCACCCCTGGGGGGGGGGGGGGTTCAGGCCTGGCCAACTACCTGGGTTCAAATCCCTCTTTTGGTTTTTTTGTTTGGTTTTTTTGAGACTAGGTCTCCCTATTTTTGCCCAGGGAACCACAGGCTAATGTTGCCCGTGGTACCACAGACTCAAGCAATCCCCAGCCTCAGCTTCCCAGGTAGTTGGGATTACAGGTGCGCACCACCACGCCCAGCTATTTTTGGGACCAGGTCTCGCTGTGTTGCCCCGGCAGGACTCGAACCACAATCCCCAGACCCCTCTGTGACGCCATAAGCTGTTGCTTACACACCACTGTGCCCGGCAAAATCCCTTTTTCGACTTGAGTGACCTTGGATAGCTAGCCTGTCTGTCTTGACTGAAAAAACTCAGGGTTGTCAAAGGTAAATATGTGTTTTTTTTTTTAATTTTTAATTTTTTTCGAGACTAGGTCTTGCTATTTTTGCCTGTGGAACCCCAGGCTCTCGTTGCCCGGGGTACCACAGACTCAAGCAGTTCCCAGCCTCAGCTTCCCAGGTAGTTGGGATTACAGGCGCGCACCACCACGCCCAGCTATTTTTTTGGAACTAGGTCTCGCTACGGGCCCCAGGCGGGACTCGAACCGTGATCCCTAGCCCCAGCCGCTGAAGCTTACAGGCATGAGCCACTGTGCCCAGCTGTAAATATGTGTTTAGATGGGAGTGTGGCAGTGCCCTCCTAGTGTGGACACTACTTTCCAGGAACTGTGAAGGGCCCGGGGAGCAGGTCCTCCAAGTTCTCACTCAACTCAGGTCTGGGTTGGGTTTCACATACCTTATTCCATTCACTTCAAAGGCAACAAGTACAGGGAGCGGTGGGGCTCTTTTCTGTGTACTGGCTAGACAACCAGAAAATCTGAACCTTTCTGGCTCAGCTGCTTCCTGGGTGACAGGGGTATACGGTTGTGTTCACCTTTCCCAAAGGTACTGGCCAACTCTCAGTCAGGAAGAAAGAATATAGAGTCCTTTCTCTATTCTGGACTTCTAACTCGGGCCAGCCCAAACTGTTCAGGAACCCCGACCCTAGTCTAGAGGCATCTGTGGTTAGGGTTGAGAGCGCAGGCATCTGGGCCAGATGTCCCAAGTGGATTTGAATCTTGAGGGCTCCCTAACCCCTTCCTCTGCTAGCTAGTGATCCTAGGAAATTGCTTAGCCTCTCTGTACCTCAGTTTCCTTATCAAGATAGGGATAATAACAGTACCTACCTCATACAATTGCTACAAGGATTAAATGAGTCAACACATCATGTTCTTAAACAGCGCTTGGCATGCAGGTAAGTGCTCAGTACGTGTTAGGAAAAACAAAAAATGTTCACAGCTTGTTGCTGGCCCTCCAGGGCTGCCAAGACTTGCTCTGGGTAGTTGAAGGGCAAAGGTTAGATTCTAGGAAGCACTTCCCAGCAAGCAGGCACAGAAGCAGAAGGGCAACTGGCCCTTGCAAACGCATGCTTGGATCTCCCAGAAGAGGTCTGGCTCCCATGGGCAGCAGAGACAAGCTCCTAGCTGGTTTCCTGGGAATGGGGGCTGATGTGCCCCAAGTCTTGCTGACTCCACATGCTGGAGAAGGAACTAACCACCCTTCCCAGACAGGTCTTCCACTCTGACTCATATCCTTCCAGGCTCAAAGGAGGCTAGAATGCCAATGCCAGGGTCCCTGACAGACAGATGGCTGAGACAATTTATTTAAATAATTTTATTGCTTCCCTTCTTGGGCAACGAACAGCAGGTGCTTTGAAGACCAGCCCATGGGGACAGAGTCAAAGGCACTGGGGTAGAGGAATGAGCATGGCATGTTTGGTCCACTGTCCTGTGTGGGAGAATGGCAGGCGTTGGTTGCAAAGTCTTCTGTGGACCCAGAACATGGCCCTCTTGGGCAAGGCTCACATGCCAAAGCAGAACAGATGTGGTCAACCTGGCTTGGGGTGAAGGTTCAGTGCCCTTTGACCTTTCCCTGGGGTTTCTGGACCTCCCGGAAGCTAAGTATCATCAGCCCCACATTGATGGCATAGGTGGTGATGCAGACAATGCAGAAGTCATAGAGCACGAAGAACAGGATCCAGGCCAGGTAGACAGAGCCAGCGAGGGATACCAGGGAACTCAGCACTAGCAGGACAGATGCCCAGCGGCTCCGGAGGCAACCTGCAAGACAGGAAATAGGCAAGGGCTTCAGGGGCTGGTCACGTCTAGAGCATGATGTCACATGATGTCACAGTCCCTCCAGACAGCACGGGCTGCTGGGGAAGTCTCTTAAGTCACTCTCATGGCCGGGCATGGTGGCGCATGCCTGTAGGTGGCAGCCTAGGAAGCCACAGCCAGGGCCAGGGATCAAGGTTTGAGTCCCGCCTGGGGCACATAGTGAGACCTAGTCCCCAAAAAAGATAGCTGGGTGGGGTGGCACATGCCTGTAATCCCAGCTACCTGGGAAGCTAAGGCTGGGGATTGCTTGATTCTGTGGTACCCCGGGGAACATGAGCCTGCGGTTCCACGGGCAAAAATAGCGAGACCTAGTCTCAAAAAACAAACCCCAACAAAACAACAACAACAAAGAAGTCACTCTCACAAGACCTTGGCTCTTCTGTCTTCCATGATCTCTGGAACCCAAATGGTGAATGTTCCTGTTGAGCACCACGTGACATGAAGACAAGTAATCCTTAGATTCCCCCACCTCTGAGTCCCAAAAACCTGGGGTACTTAGGAAGACCTGGATGAAAATCTAAACCTGACCTACTGCTGTAAACGTCTGCTCCCAGGGTGCCGAATGATGAGCAGCTGGCTGTCAGCTGTCTGGTCACCGAGATTGCAAGGGATGGCTATGGACTGGCCACGGGTGGGTGGGGATGGCCTATTGTGAAGGGGCACTCACCTAGCAACAACTGTAGCGTGTAGAATACGCAACCAAATACACTGTTGGATTGATTGAGGACGCTGTCCTGACCCAGCACATGCTCCACAAGCCCGAAGCCATGGCCCCACCTGAGGGAGAGGAGAGGTTAGGAGTGTCGACTTAGTGCTTTGGCCCCTGTTTTGTAGGGGTTATTTGCAAAAAGCCACCTAGGCTGTCCATCCCCTCCTTCTCTTCCCCACCCCACCCCCACCTGAGTCCAAGGGTTGATGACCTCCTGACACTCTCTTTGGCCACGTCAGGATTCCATCTCACGGCCCCCATCTTTTCCTATGCCCAGACCAGACCTGGCCAGGGCTCCTCGTAGGACCCTTTTTCATCCTAGACTTCAAAAAAAGTCTTAAAATGGCAAGGTGATATGATGGTTGGCCTTGCTTTACATAATTACCAGAGACTCAACATCCCGCATAGAATCTTTCCTCCCTGGACTCCTAAATCCTGGCTGCCCACCCTCCTACGGATCCCGTCATCCTGCTACGCCCAGGTCCTCAAACAAAGCCGAACTTGGTCACCCTCATCAGTTCCCCTCCATACTAGCCTACCTCCTCCTCCAGCCCAGCCCCGCCACCGTTATTCCTCGGCACCCGGATCCACGTGCTATACACCTCCCCTATTAACTCCACTCCCCAGTACTATTTGCATACATACACCATCACCCCGCCGCACACGCTCACATCGGACACCCCAGATGTCCTCCAGCAGCCTGGCCCCCAAGCTCCTCTTCCCGGCCACCCCCATCCCAGAGTCCAGAATCATCAGGCAACCGGCAGCCAGGCATCCATGGTCCCCAGGCAACGCTCCCCCGAACTGCATGGTCCCCCGAGCCTCCCACTCTGGAGCGCACCTGGAAGTGAAGACGCGCGAACAGCTGATGGCCGTGCCTACGTCGCAGAGCGCGCGGTAATGCTGGTTCCGGGCGCGCTCCGCCTTCACGTGCAGCGCGTAGAGGGAAATCACTACGCCTGCAAGGCAGAGGGCCAGCCGCGCCCAGCCGGGGCTCCGCCAGGTAGTGCCCATATCTCCGGGTCCTGCCAGAGGCACCTTCCCAAAGTGAAGCGGCCACGGGGCAGGGGCGGGGCTAGGTGTGGCCACGCCCTCTGCCGTCCCTCTGACCGGGCAGTTGGCCTATCGGCTCTCTCCCTCCCTGATTCAATTGGTTGTTCCAAAGACTTAGCAGGAGGCTGGCGAGGCAGGACAACAGCGGAGAATGCCGGGACTGGAAAAACAGTTTTAGGGCTGTTGGCAGTCGCGGACTTGGCAACCTGCTAGGCAGGATGGGAGTTGGAGTCTGATAGGCAGCACAGTCTCAAGGGAAATGTAGTCTCCGCAGTTTAAGAAATGATGGTATGGATAACAGAATGGGGTAGCGCTTCCTCTGGGCCAAGCCTTGTTCTAAGCATGGGACACTCAGAACCTGGCGACCAGCGACCAGCGGGGTCATGGTATTTACTGCGACAGAATCAAGAAACAAGCAGTTTCCCGGAAATGATTATTTCAGTCATCACGAGGACTGTAACATCCCGTCCTTCCAATTTGCTCAACGTTTCTTTCCTACCTTCCCAGCATCTCCTTCTGACCTCTCTCCTTAGGCCCTTCCTCTCCTCGGTTAGTCTCTCTCCCTCTCCCCATATAGGCTCAGGGCCATCCCTGTATCCATGTAGGCTCTCTGTAGGGGCTACCTTGAGCTCCCTCACAGCATGGCAGCTTCCAGGCTACAACAGCAGGTTTCTAAAATTATTAGTGATTTCCACCTCCTGTCACGCACGCCATTTTGTAGTCTCTTCCCATGTCCTGACCCCCTAGGACAGTACAGAATTGATGGTGTGTGACTTTTCAGGCCCAGTCATATTGCAGCTCTTGCCCCCACTTAGATCACACTCACTCTAAACCCAGTTGCCCGTGTTATGAACCCAGTTGCCCTAGGGAAAGGTCCACTTCCCTGCTAATAACCAGCATTGACTTGTTGAGCATGTGAGAGAGCCACATGCTCTAGGGGATTCTCTAGTAACGTTCAATTTTTCAGGTGACTGCGATTTTTTTTTTTTTAATTGAGATAACATTGGTTTTCGGGAAGGGCGCAGTGGCGCATGCCTTTAATCCCAGCCTAGGATGGGAGGCTGAGACTGGTAATCACTTGAGTTGGCGGGTTCGAGACCTGCCCAGTGTAACATAGCGAGACCTAGTCTCAAAAAATGGTATGGTGGTGTGGAAGCGCGCACCTGTAACCCAAGCTACCTGGGAGGCTGAGACTGGGAATTGCTTGCGTCCATGGTACCGGGCAAGGAGAATCTGCGGTTCCCCGGGCAACAAAGTGAGACCTAGTCTCTAAAAAAATTATAATAAATTAAAAAAACATTGGTTTTCACCTCTGTGTTAAGATTTAGGGGTAAGAGCCAGGCATGGTGGTGCATGCCTGTAAGCGGCAGCCTAGGAAACTGCAGCAGGGGCCAGGGATTGGAGTTCAGGTCCTGCGAGGGGAAGTAGAGAGACCTAGTCCCCAAAAAATAGCTGGGTGTGGTGGTGCATGCCTGTAATCCCAGCTACCTGGGAAGCTGAGGCTGGGGATTGCTTGAGTCTCTGGTACCCTGGGCAACGTGAGCCTGTGGTTCCACAGACAAAAATAGCGAGACCTAGTCTCAAAAAAAAAAAAAAATTAGGGCAATATGTTCACACCTCTTCAGGTATATACTACTGCATTGCAGATGACAACAATCTCATAAGAGACCTTGAGCCAGAACCACTTGTTTCCAGATCTCTGGCCCAAAGAAACTGAGATAATATTGTTTTAAGCTGCTATATTTCCGGGGCAATTTATTACACCACAACAGGTGGTTAACACAGGGTGACCAGACTCCTTTCATGACAGCTCAGGGCCCCAGTACAAGTGCTCCCAGGTGCAAGCTGAATCATCTAGCTTCAGAAGTTATAGGATCCCTTCCACTGTAATCACAAACCTTCCAAGGTCTATGAAAGGGACACAGATCTTTATCCACCTCCTGATGAAAGAAATGTTATTCATATGCAAAGTTCTTTGGAAAATACAAACTGCTACTTGGGGCAACATAATTTTCTTCCCTGTCTTCTAGTACTATCTATATAGTTCACCGCTTCCAAACTCAGACCTGAGTGAAAATCTTTCTCCCGGGCTTCAAACCTCACAGTAGAAACACTTCTTGGGCATCAACAACCAGATGTCTCACAGATCAGTTGGATGCAATGCAACACATCTAAAACTGAGCTAGCCCTATACTTTCCCTAAACCTACTCCTGTGCAGTTTTCCATTTTTTTTTAATTGTTGAACTTGTATCTCATTTTATTTGTTTGTTTGTTTTGTTTTTTTTTTTTTGAGACTAGGTCTTGCTATTTTTGCCCCTGAAACCGCAGGCTCGTTGCCTGGGGTACCACAGACTCAAGCCATCCCCAACCTCAGCTTCCCAGGTAGCTGGGATTACAGGCGCACGCCACCACACCCAGCTATTTTTTTTGGGAACTAGGTCTCACTACGGGCCCCAGGCGGGACTCGAACCGCGATCCGTCGCCCCGGCCACTTCATAGGCTGAAGCTTACAGGCACAAGCCAGTTTTCCCGTGCCCAGCCTCAGTTTTCCATTTTAACTAGAACATCTGTCCTGAACTATTCTAACATTCCCCATAATTTACATAGATCACTAACCTGATCCAAGTCATCATTACCTCCCATTTGATAAATATACCTCCTCCTCACTGGTCATCAGATATACTTGTTGGGGGACAAATATATGATCAATTGTCCAGTAACCAGAGCGACCATTTAAAAAAATGAACATACAGGTTTGTCACTCTTTGTCTTTCCATAAAATCCAATGTCAATAAGTCAGAGAAAAAAGCCCAACATTCTTTTGTTTCTTTAGCAAATGTTTACAGAGTAACTGTCATGCACCAGGGATTGTATTAGGGCTTGAAATAAATCAGGAAAGGAGATATTCCTACTCTAGCCTGATATTATTTTATTTTTACAAGAATAAATTCACTTTTGACTTTTCAGTAAATTTAAATCCTTGAGGGGTACAGCATCGCACGAATTCTGTGTCCTATGGCCTTAGCTGGAGAGTTGCTTAGGAATTTTGCTCTAACCATGCCACTGTTTCCATGGACACATGCTACTTTCCCCCAGATTACTCTAGTTTTATTCGGTTTGCCACCAGGAGTTACTGTGTTGTTCTTTGCTTTGTGCACATAAGCACATCTCTTGCCTAGATAGAATTGTTTCATCTTGAGCATAAACACCTTCAGTTTTAAGAAGAGCTGTATGCTCCCTCTGTTTCCGGGAGACCCCTTTTGTAGTCAAAAATGGCCTTGGACCACAGCCTTCCAGCCATACTTCATTTATTTAATTTAATTAATTAATTTATTTTTTGAGACTACGTCTTGCTATTTTTGCCCGTGGAACCCCAGGCTCTTGTTGCCCAGGGTACCACAACTCAAGCAATCCCCAGCCTCAGCTTCCCAGGTAGCTGGGATTACAGGCACGCGCCACCACGCCCAGCTATTTTTTTGGAACTAGGTCTTGCTACGGGCCCCAGGCGGGACTCAAACCGTGATCCCTAGCCCCGGCCGCTTCATAGGCTGAAGCTTACAGGCATGAGCCACCATACTCAGCCAGCCATACTTTAGAAGTCCTGTTCCCAGCAGTCCTCCATAGGGTCCAAGATTAGTCTGATATTTTAGAAGAGGAGAAAAAAGGTCAATTAATATAATCAAGTGTGTAGTATTTTGTTGATAACTAGTGCAGTTAGAATAAAAAGTGGGGAGAGAACAAGCAGTGAGAGATCCTGAAGTAGAATGTGCCTGGTATGTTTAGGAACAAGGAGACTAATGGGACTAGAGCCAGGCACATGGGGGAGGAGGAGGCGAGGATAGAGGGGGCCAAGTCTCTTTAATCTTTCTGCACCTCAGTACCCTTGGCTGTAAAATGAGGATAACAGTACCTACTCCAGAGGGCTGTTATGGAAATAAAATATGTGTGTATACATAAAGCTCATATATATATATATGAACTTTATATATATATATATGAACTTTATATATATATAAATATATATATATATATATAAATATATATATATATATATATATATATATATATATTCTTCCATAGCATTTGGAAGAACTGCCCATTCACTTCAGACAATTGTTCTGGAGGGGAACGTGTGCGATGCATGTCCCACCTGCGCCACCGGGAGGCAGCAGCGAGTTGGGCCGAGTCAAATCGAGGGAGGCCCTTCGCGGGTGCTGCCTGCCTCTGTGGCAGCCGAAGTCGGTTCCCCAGCTCTCCGACCACGTCGCGACCACGTGAGCGCCGAGTGCTGACGCACGAACACTGGAATCTTTCGCTTCGTGTGCACGTTATATCCTCCCGGCGGGTGGAAGCACCTTGACCGCTCCCTCCTTCAACGCCCTCAGGCATTGCCTGCCTCCGGAGCTGAGTGACCTTCAGGCCTCCTCCAGGACATTGCCAGCATGCTGGGAAGGGAAGGATGGGAATGGTGAGAGTTTGAGGGGCGGTGAGGAAATCTAGAGACTCAGGGAGGGCTTCCACGTGGTCTTCGAGGCAGGTCAGTCTGGTGAAGGGCCCCACCACTGCTAGTTTTAAAGACAATCTTTGGACTCCAAAGAGCCCGGCTTCACTTAACCCTTTATTTAAAATTTTTAAGAAAATACATATTCAGGCCGGGTGTGGTGGCAGCCTAGGAAGCCACAGCCCCGGGCCAGGGATCGCAGTTCAAATCCCAGCTGGGGCACATAGCAGACCTAGTCCCAAAACAATAGCTGGGCATGGTGGTAAGCACCTGTAATCCCAGTTACCTGGGAAGCTGAGGCTGGGAATCGCTTGAGTCTGTGGTACCCCCGGGCAACGGAGCCTGTGGTTCCACGGGCAAAAATAGTGAGACCCAGTCCAAGAATAAAAAAAAAAGAAAATACATATGCACCATAAAGAAAAATCCAGTCATACAAGTACACACAAATACTGAAAAGTCACTCTCAGGTCATCTCCTGTCTGGAAAAAAAGTAAATTGTATTTCCACTGACCTCTGTCTTTGATCTTACTGACCCCTACCTGCCAATCACTACAGCAAGAGGGTTCTATCAAAGGAGCAGATCTAATCATTTAAAACACATCAGTGGCTTTTTTTCTACCTCAGGACAAACTGCAGACTCTTTAACCCTTTTTCCTTTTTTTTTTTTTTTTGAGACTAGCTCTCGCTATTTTTGCCTGTGGAACCGCAGGCTCACGTTGCCCGGGGTACCACGGGCTCAAGCAATCCCCAGCCTCAGCTTCCCAGGTAGCTGGGATGACAGGCGCGAGCCACCACGCCCAGCTATTTTTTTGGAACTAGGTCTCGCTACAGGCCCCAGGCGGGACTCGAACCGCGATCCCTAGCCCCGGTCGCTTCATAGGCTGAAGCTTACAGACATGAGCCACCTTGCCTGACCTTCTTTAACCCTTTTTCGATCTGGCTCTGGTACCCCTCTCTTCTCAGACTCCACATGGCTCCAGCTATAACTTCCCATTATCCAGCGGTTCTCTATCCTGCCAAGCTCTTCCCACTCAAGCACCAGCACCTACACCACTGTCCCAGTCCCTATTTGACACTCCCCTGGCACTTCCACAGCTGATGGCACCAAAACTGTCTGTCTCTTTAGGATCAGGGCAGGGTCAATACATTTTCTTAATGACCAATCTTCTCTCTTGGTGTAGAAGTCACCCAATTGGTATTTGCTACTGGTATGACTGAATCATAATAACTGATGCTTATATAGCACTGGTACTGTTTTAGGCATGTTGCCTCTACAAAATCCAGGTAACCACACAACCCCTGAGTTGATGCAGCCTCCTTTTATCAATATAGAAATTAAAGCACTGAACAGTTTAAGCAAATTATCCCCGAGAGTAAGTGGCTGAACTGGGTTTGAGCCAGGTCATTTCAGTTTCCCCTGAATGAATCAAGATAGGAAAGCAGAATGGATCCTCAGGGAAATAATTCAGGTACGGGGAAGGCCCTCGGACGCCTCCACTGCCGCCTAGACTGCTGGCAAGGATGGGAATAGGGTGAGTTCTGCACCACTGAGGTCTCAGGGTCTTAGGGTTTAAGGGTCTTGGGCTGGGGGACCTGGCCTCCTCCCTTATGGGGGGGTGCGGTTTAGGGGGCCAGGTAGATTCCCTGGATCCAGAATTGGGAGAAGGGATTTGTAGGCCCCATCTTCTAGATAAGGCCCTGATCTAAGCCAGATTAGGAGTAGGGGCCAGCAGGGGATAGGGTAAGTCCTGCACCACCAGGGTCTCAGGGTCTAGGGGTCTAGGGGCTGGAGGCCCTAGCCTGTACCCTTTCAGTGTCCAGGGGTGGGGTGGGGCACCCAGGGATCCTGAGCTGGGAGAGGGGATTAGTAGGCTCTGTCTTCCAAGCCCAGCCCTGTGAACCTAGTGGGAGTGGTGGTTCTTTTGGATGGCTCAGGCCCTTGGTGAAGAGCTCCAGCACAGCTGGAGGCTCCTCCTCAGCCTAGGCCACTGGTGGGGGTAGGGTGAGTCCTATGCTACCAGAGTCTCAGGGTCTAAGGGCCTTGGGTCCAGGGGTCTCAGGCTAGGGAAGCCAGCTTCTCTCTATCTTCATGTGGGCAGGGGTTGGGGGCTGGGTATACCTCTGTCCGGAGAGCAGGCTTGGGGGTGTGGGGAGGTGTTTGCCCTCTCCAACCTCAATCATATCTGCACTAGGAATGAGAAAATCAGACTCTCCAGCTGCAGATATAATGGGGAGAAAGGAAGTAATAACGGCCCTGAGTAGGATAAGCAGCGCGTTGCGAACCACTGAGTCAAGAACATGAGACCAGTGATTGTGGTGCCCTGTCACAGGTTTCTACCTGAATTGTCTCTGGAGCTGGGGAACCAAACCCCTTGGTCCATAGTTTTGTGCATTGTGAGTGAGGCTCCCTCCTTTACCAATCAATGAGGGAAGAAAGCCACAGAGATGTGGCTGTGGCCCCAGGGCAGAACTGCTAACAGGAGAGGGGAGGACCTGGACCAACCACCTGGGGCAGTATGTCTCCAGCAAGGAACACCTCCACCACCAGCAGCTGGAAATTGGGCTCCCAAACCGAGATATCAGAACTATAGGCACACAAGCAGCACCACGTGACAGACACCAGAAAGGATCCTGGAGAAACTCACCATGTATCTTCCCCACAAGAAGTTCCTGACATGCTTGGCCTGACTTTCTGCCTCAGTTATTCCTGGAGATCCGCGCAGCCTTGTCTGCTGCTGTACACGAGCGCAAGTCTGCACCCAGGAAAAAAGGACATTGTTCCAAAAAAAGAGAAGACCAGTGGCCCAAACATGGACCAACTACTTGCAGCACAAGGAGTTGGAGTGACCAGTTGGAGGGGAAGGGGGTCAGGTGGGTAGGGTGGGGGTTAAAGGGTACAATACGGGAGGACCAAACCTAAGGGGAACGACAACCATACAAACATGACCAATATCGTACGAAAATTACAAAATTAAAATTAAAAAAATAATTCAGGTAGGGTTTAATCTGTGCATTTTACATCGAAGGGCCTTCTTGCCCCCTCCCGATTCACTCCCAGAATTTCTTTTTTATAGAGCAGGAGACAAGAAGCCCAGAGAGACCATGGATAACTCCTGGAGCCCCGTGAAGGGGCCCTTAGTTTTTACATTTGGTTGCGCGGGTGACAGGGTGCAGTTACTAGGACGGGCAGGTCCTGGGCTGCCAGTCCTTCCCTCCAAACTACAACTCCCAGGAGGCATCAGGAGCGCAACAGCCCACGTGACGTCAGCGCGGCAGAGAGCGCAGGCGGCTCGGCTAGCCGGGCCCATCGACTCTTTGGGCCGTTCCCCTCGGACCCCGGCCCGGGTTTTGGCCCCGCGGTAAGTGGAACAACGGGCGCCCACTCTGCCCGCGAAGCGTTCGCTTCATGAACCCGCACTAGGCCATTGCGCTGGAGTGGGAACTGCGCCAGGACCTGGGGCTGGCATCTACCATATGGGGTGGGGGTGGGGGGTTCGGGCCGAACCAAGTGACCCTGTGGAGGGGGTACCCAGAGGGGCACTCACAGGCCGTAACTTGGAAGTAGCGGGGCCCTCCGGCGCACAGCGTTGTGTGTCGCAGGTATGCAGGCCGGGCGTGGGCCAGCTCCTGTGTGAAGCTTCTCTGGATAGGGGTCAGCCCAACCCCCTCAAGGAGGTGCCTCGGGCCCCAGGGAGCTGGGACCAGGTTTTTGAACTGGACAGGATCTTCTCCCCTCAAGAGCGCCAGATAAAGCCTCAGGCTGAAGACTAGGAGCTTTGGAAAACGAGGTTGTCCAGGCTTGGCCTGTGTGTTTGTGGTGGTGGTTGAAGGGGTGGGCAGAAATTGCCCATGTTTGAGGATACCAGTTCCCATGTGGAGAGATGTCATGGTGTATGGTGCATTCAGACCCTGACAACTCTCCTTTCCCCTGACCTTACAGATGGGAACTGCTCCCTGGGGGCTGAGCTTGCTGGCATCTTCCACCGGCCTTCACCCGTGAAGTTGAAGAGCCCCTCTCTACCTACACCCTCCTTGCCCCGTTTTGGGGTTGCATCCGTTTGTTGTGTCCTCAGCCTTAGTGGCCACCCATTCCGACAAAAGATCAAGACGATGATACTGGCGTCGGTGTTGGGGAGTGGCCCCCGGAGTGGGCATGCACTCCGGCCCCTCCTGGGGCCCGCACTCTTGCTCCGGGCCCACTCCACATCAGCCACCGATACACACCATGTAGAAATGGCACGGGAACGCTCCAAGACCGTCACCTCCTTTTACAACCAGTCAGCCATTGATGTGGCAGCAGAGAAGGTACACTGGTTGGGGCAGTGAGGCTGGGAGTGGGTATCCAGAAAGGGGTGGAGCTACTGTGGTGGGAGGCAGGTGTTGGAGCTCTGTGCTTAGAGCCTGTCTGCCCCTGCAGCCCTCCGTCCGACTCACTCCCACCATGATGCTCTATTCTGGACGTTCTCAAGATGGCAGCCACCTTCTGGTAAGAGTCCTGCTGCTCACATTTCTTGGTCCCTGGAGCTCTGCTCCAGCCACACTCAGACGCCAGCCCTGCCTTCTGGCCCCTTTTTCTTCTAGAAAAGTGCCCGGTACTTGCAGCAAGAGTTGCCAGTGAGGATTGCACACCGCATCAAGGGTTTCCGCAGCCTTCCTTTCATCATTGGCTGCAACCCTACCATACTGCACGTGGTATGGTGGCCTCAAGGGGATGTGGGTTTCCCAAGTAGAGAGGACCTTAGATAAGTGTTCCCAACACCACTCATGGGGCAGATGGGGTGAGGGGACCAGAATGGCAGAGACACCTGCCAGTTTTGGACTGGCATTGAGGACTCAGACCCATGACTTCCAAGACCAAGGCAGCAAATTCACCTTAAAAGGCCATGATTTGGGGTGGGTGACAATCCCCATGAGTAGGCATGGGTGGCTGTTCTCTCGCCAGTCTCCAGCCTCTCTGTGAATTCCCAAACCTCTTCCTTGCAGCATGAACTGTACATCCGTGCCTTCCAGAAGCTGACAGACTTTCCTCCGGTGAGGACTGGGTTGAGGGCAGGGTGAGGGGCTGAATGGTCAAGGTGGGACCATCCATACTTACAATTCTGTGGTCTGCAGATTAAGGACCAGGCAGATGAAGCCCAGTACTGCCAGCTGGTGCGACAGCTGCTGGATGATCACAAGGATGTGGTGACCCTGTTAGCTGAGGGCCTACGTGAGAGCCGGAAACACATAGAGGTCAGGGGCAGCACCATGGGTGCCCAGGCCTGTTGGGAGGCCTGGCAAGGGCACAGGGTTTCTGAGGCACCACAATTTACAGGATGAGAAGCTTGTCCGCTTCTTCCTGGACAAGACACTGACGTCTCGGCTTGGGATCCGCATGTTGGCCACACACCATCTGGCACTGCATGAGGACAAGGTGGGTGCTGGGACATGTGACCTGAGAATGTCAAAGGGGTAAAGGGAACTGACCTTAGGCAGGGGACCTGGGTGGGGGACCTAGGAGAAGCTTGGGGCTGCTTCAGCAGAGCAGAAGTTACACGTAGTTGGTGGCTGATTTGTGGGTGGTTTCTGTCTAATTCTCATCTTTCTTTTCCTGCCAGCCTGACTTTGTTGGCATCATCTGCACTCGTCTCTCACCAAAGAAGATTATTGAAAAGTGGGTGGACTTTGCCAGGTGAGACTAGAATGGCTAAAGATGTGACTGATATCCAGCCAGGAGGGCTGAGGTCAGAGCCCTGGCCCAGAGCATGGTTGGGTAGGGTTTCTCAACTTGGGCACTCTTGACCTTGTGGCTCAGATAATATTTTCTTGGGTGGGGCCGTCCTGTACATGGTAGAATGTAAGAAGCCCTGGCCTCCACTGACTTGATGCCAGTTGTACTCCCCAGCTGCGACAAGCAAAGATTTCTCTAGAAATGGTGCTCTTTCGGGGGGAGGGGGGGCAGTTAAACTCACCTGCAGTTGGGAACCACTGGTGGTCTAGGTCTGAATCCTTGCTCTTATCCACAGACGCCTGTGTGAGCACAAGTATGGCAATGCCCCCCGTGTCCGCATCAATGGCCATGTGGCTGCCCGTTTCCCCTTCATCCCTATGCCGCTGGACTACATCCTGCCTGAACTGCTCAAGAACGCCATGAGGTAGGCTGGCTGGATAGGTTGCCAGGGACTGGGGTGAGGCGGGGGGCACCACTTACTGGTCTTTCGCCCCTGTACAGAGCCACAATGGAGAGTCACCTGGACACTCCTTACAATGTGCCAGATGTGGTCATCACCATTGCCAACAATGACATCGATCTTGTCATCAGGTCTGCCCTGTGTGAAAGTGGGTTGGGGTGAAAAGGACTTCCTAAGTGTGACCTTGAGCCAGTACCTGCTCTGTGCTCAAAGTTGGTTGGACAAGATATTCTGTAGTCCTGAGACTGCCATGAGCCAGATAGGAATGTATCTAGAGTCAGCTGCAGGGCCCAGGGCCATGCCCTAGTCAGCACTTTAGAGACCTCACTGAGGAAGAATCAGGAGTCACCAGTCTGAACTTGGGCAAAGAATACATGTCATTCTATGAAAAAGGATCAATGAATAGCTGGGTGTGGTGGCGTGCGCCTATAATCCCAGCTACCTGGGAAGCTGAAGCTGGGGATTGCTTGAGTCCGTGGTACCCGGGCAACGTGAGCCTGCGGTTCCACAGGCAAAAATAGTGAGACCTGGTCTCAAAAAAAAGAAAAGTATCAATGGCCCAGGCAGAGGTGAGGGTGGGAGATGGTACTTATAGGAAACAAGGTCTAAGGGTCGAAGTAGACCACATTCTACCATGGGTGGAACGAACAAGAAGGCAGGCTTAACACTCTCTGGGAGGCAGTGAGCTCCCCACCAAAGCCGAGTCAAGCTCATGTTATTGACATCCTGCCAGGATTTCAGACCGGGGCGGGGGAATCGCTCATACAGACCTGGATCGGGTTATGGACTACCACTTCACTACAGCTGAGGCCAGCACTCAGGACCCCCGGATCAGCCCCCTCTTTGGCCACCTGGACATGCACAGTGGTGGCCAATCAGGACCCATGCATGGGTGAGGCCTTATCTGACAGGGTGAAGGGGTAGGGGGGACCAGGAGACTCAAGCCTCTGAAGCCCCTGTTGTATTCCCCACCCACCCCCAGATTTGGCTTTGGGCTGCCCACATCGCGGGCCTACGCGGAATACCTCGGTGGTTCCCTTCGGCTGCAGTCCCTGCAGGGCATTGGCACAGATGTCTACCTGCGGCTCCGTCACATCGATGGCCGGGAGGAAAGCTTCCGCATCTGACTCTGCGGCCCTTGGCCTGCTTGCCCACCCAGCCTGGGCCACACACCCTGCCGGGACCCTCTGGGCTAGGCAGGGTGCCACCCTGCTCCACACGCTGCTGCATCTTGGGTCTTAGGGCCCCAAACAGATGGACTGACATGGGGCCAGGTGCCACTCCTCCTCAACGGGTCCACTGCTTCCTTGCCTCCAGGCCTTGGAGGGGAGAAAGTGGGGATTTTGAGGCCTTCAGTACCAGCTCCATCATTCTAGGTCCTGGGGAATCCCAACTTTGACCTGCTGTTTGTTATTAAAGTTCACGTTTTAAATGCCCTTTCAGGCCCCTTGTATGGGGAGGGCAGGTGAGCTTTTGTTTCTGTCCCCATTCAGGTTCCCTGATACCTGGGGTGTAACTAATTCATGTCCTTGTCTCTAGCTGTTCTAACAGCAGATGGGGGGGGG
>PVHY01015741.1:0-35389 GCA_004024945.1 Uropsilus gracilis | reverse complement strand
GGGCCGGGCACGGTGGCTCGTGCTTGTAAGCTTCAGCCTATGAAGCGGCCGGGGCCAGGGATCGCGGTTCGAGTCCCGCCTGGGGCCCGTAGTGAGACCTAGTCCAAAAAAAATAGCTGGGTGTGGTGGCGCGCGCCTGTTATCCCAGCTACCTGGGAAGCTGAGGCTGGGGATTGCTTGAGTCTGTGGTACCCCGGGCAATGAGAGCCTGCGGTTCCACAGGCAAAAATAGCAAGACCTAGTCTCAAAAAAAAAAAAAAAAAAAAGCATAACTTAATTAAATGTGATAGACATGAAGTTAAGCATGTGTTGGAAGAAAGATGCCTTACTATAAAATTTCAATTAAAAATGCAATATGTGCAGAATGATGAGATACACCTGTATTGAAAATAAATTAGCAGACTTTCCTGTATATTGTTTACTCCTTTTGTATATAACTGTCATTCCTTTTAAATTTGTGGTCCCTACTTGTTAGATATCTGTCCAGCTTCCTTAAATCACAGCTCTTTTGTTGGCTTTGTTCAAATCTTTAAGTATTAAAACAATGTGTATGTAAGCCCCAACCTAATGTTTAAAGTGAAAAGATAACATGTTCAAAAAAAAAAATCATTAGATAAACTATGTATAATGAGTGCTACATGTGTCAAAGAAGGGAATGATCAGGTTGGGTGCTTTTAGACAGGCTTAGTCACAAAAAATGGCAATGCATTTTTTTTATATTTTAAAGGAAGAATCAATATGGCTGGATGAACAGCATTGCAAAATGTTTCCCACATTTTTTTTTCCGACCTATCTTTTTTTTTTTTTTTTTTTATCTGCTTTTAAGTTCTTGCTCATAAACATGTTAAATTTTTACGTGTCATTTTAGGGTAATGCCTTTTTCAATTTTGACCTTTTGTCTAAAGATCTCTTTGCCAAGAAAATCACTTGACAACTCAAGAATGGGTTATAGATATTTCTTGCTATGTGTTCCCTTAGTGTATCCTGTACCAGGAGAGCACAGATGAATAGAATTTGAGTGAGCAGAAGACATGCAGATGTTATTTAGAAAAGTAAGAAAAATTTTAAAACATTTAATAAAAATAGGTTGTGGGGTGGTTTTTTTTATTTTGTTTTGTTTTTATTTGTAATTAAGGGAGATATCACCCCAAGCAAATTATTTATTTTAGTATGTTTATGTGATAAGAACTTTTTCTACATTGTTCTGATTTTTCACTTTTCATTTTGAACCAGAAAAAAAATGTTTCTTCTTGTGGGGGTTGAGGGGATGTCTTCCCCACCATGAAATTTGTCAGCTGTTTCTTTTTCTTATTCCTACCCCCCAAAAATAAAAACTTCATATCAGTGCTGTTATTGTTTAGTGTTTTGTATATACATATTAGATTAATAGACAACTTTCTATTCAGCGTTCTCCCACTCCATCTCTACTTTGAGTCTAATGATTGCCAGTATTTTAGTTCTTGTATATGCGACTGTGTAATTGATATCTTTGAAGTCAAGCTTTAGAGGGAATATTTGCGATAGAATTGCTATAAGTCAAAAACTTAAATATTGTGTAATATAAGTCAGGTATTTTTGACTTAAGTATAATTTCCAAAAGAGAATGGTGTGACTAATCACTGAAGTCTTGTCAAAATCATGTTATGATTTTTGTGGTGTTTTCTCTGTATTGCCTGCATATCAGCTTGCATTCTTGTACATATGACCCTCCTTGTTTCTAAGAATAATTTAAAAATTCAAGCCATAAAGGAGTGATGTAGTCCTTTGAATAGGGGAGTAATGAATTTATGAGGAAAATGCTCTAAATTGATAGTCATAGCTAGACAGTTTGGAAACCTAAAAATAGTTGCGCGGTTTCATGCCTGAAATTTTAGGAAGTTGACAGATCACAACTAACTACCTGTAAAGCTATATTCTGTGGTTTCTTTTGGAGTGAGGTATATGGTTATATCTGTTAGCAGTATGAGCTTGTGTATAGGTGGTTTTTGTTTTTGTTTTTAGCTCTTCCTCAGTCTTGATATCTTAAAAAGATCATTGGAATGTGGTGTAAGAAATAATGGATAGAAAGCTCTCTGTGCCTCCTCAGGCAAAGTATGAATAAATGATATGTGTTTTTTCACAAAATATCTTCATTTCACCAAATAGGTATGTTTTAGTTAGGTTATCTTGGTATTTGTGCAATAACTTTTTCACCTAAGCTGCTTTGTGTCCCTTACAATCAATGTCCCTACCATGGTAAAGGTCTCCCATTATACCGAAGAACATGTTAAATATATTTACTCTAGTTAATACTGCTTGCAAAACTATTTGCAAACCCCCCCCCCTTTTGGGGGGAATTTATTTGCCATGTACAATCAACTACATATGTGTACAATTTAATAATTTGACATGCATACACATAAAACTACAAATCAAGATCTTAGTATTTTTATGGTGGTCTTTTCCTTCTACCCATCCCTACCTACCTCTCTGTTACTTGACTAGCTGGATCATGTGTTAGGCATGTTTAACTGCCAAACTGTTTTCCTAAATGATTGTATCACTTTTATGTTCCCACTTTGTTTTGCCCAATGTTTTCTATCTAATGTTTATAATATAAGCTACTGACATGCAAATTTGGCATATTCATTCACACATTAAACCTTCTCTGGTCAACTTTACACCAACAAAGTCTATCTTTGTTGCATATATAGGGATTTCTTTTATATTCATTGTGCTTTTAATTTACATTTCCAAATGGCTGGTGCTATTGGATGTCCATTCACATCTTACCTATTTTTTATATATATGTCTTGTAAATAATGCTATTCCTGTTGAACTGAGATGGTTGTTTCTTTGTAACCTTGTTGGGCTAATTTCAGGCTTGGTTTTGTTTATTTTTGCCATTATCAAATCATGGTGGGGTAATGAAAAGATAAAGCAAGGCAGTATTTTCAAGCATCATACATTATTGACAGAAACTATTTTGTGTCGTTTCTGTTTAAGGTAACAGTTCAACTCTTCTTAGCTTACATAGCTGTAAGAAACCACCTATAGGAAGATTTTTTTTTCAAAGGTTAGATATAGATTTTGTTGGTGTAAAGTTGACCGGAGAAGGCTTAATCTGTGTGAATGAATATGCCAAATTTGCATTTCAGTAGTTTATATTATAAACAAATATTTAAAGTGAGGCTGATTAGATACTTTAATTCTTGCATAGCAGGTGACACAGGGATTAGGCTTTCAATTTTACTGGTTTTATAGTTTACTTTTGTTAATAGTGTATTGAGACTTCATTTTCTGTGGCAGATGTTGTAACTGAAGCAAAGGAATCTGAATATACCCCTTTAATTCATATTTTAAATTTGTCTAAGAATGCAGTTTTCTCCTATAGGTAGAATATATTATTTAGCTGAAAACTTACCTCAGCAACCTACTGCTGACTAGATAAGATGCTAATGTGTATGTGTGCATCTTCATTTAAAAGAAGTGCTGTATGTGAAAGTACTGTTTACTTGAATGGAAATATGGCGCTTTCAGTATTTTGTCAGTTTTCTCTCATTTTAAGGGTGGTTGTGATTCCTCTGTGGTGCACTTCTTTTACTGTTTTTGAATACCCATTGTTTGTATTTCTTGATATGAGACTGTTAACATTGGCATGTTAATAACTTGCTAGATGATGTGTGACTTCTAACATAGGGTGGTGGAATTTATGTAAATCTCACTTTTCAGCTAGCTAGAGTAGATACTGTTCACTTGAAAGGTTATATTACTACTTGACATTGCTATGTTTTTATTTGACATTAGACAACCAGGTATTTTTCTTAGCAATGAGAAAATGAAGTGTGATATAAGACATAAAACCCGGGTTTAGATAATTGTCTTCCACTAACTAGTTTGGTGTGTGTTTGTTTTTTACTAGTTTATCTTAATTTGTACCAATGAGTGATCTTTTTGAAAAAAACATCGTTCAATCAGTTATTTAAAAGTTTAATTTTAATACTTGAAAGTATTTTGTTTATATTGAGAATGGGGTGTAGGTGTCCTACTAAGCCATAGTATTAATCATTTGAAAAAGTTGGTGACAGGAGCCACAAGAACATAAATGGACTTATCAAAGACATAACAAACTATTAAGAACGTTGGTGAAAAAAGTTATTTTGGGGTGGTTTTTTTATTAGCTACATCCATGCTATAAACTCATCAAATTTGTCGTTTTTAATTGATGAGTAATATTCCATTGTGTATACATACCACATCTTTTTCATCCATTCATCTGTTTTGGGACATTGGGTTGTTTCCATGTCCCTGCAATTATAAATAGTGCTGCAATAAACATTCGAACACAGGTGTCCCTTTGTACCCACACTGAGGTCTCCTTTGGGTAGATTCCCAGAAGAGCGATTGCTGGGTCAAATGGTAGTTCTAGGTAAGAAACTTGCTTTATATAAATGTCTCTTTTGCAACAGATACTACTTTATTTGGCACAGTGAATAAGAAACCCTGGGAAAACACCTTCTGTCAAGTCTTGGATAATTTTTTGTTAAATCTCAAAAGCCAAGTCTGTACTGCTATTTTGTAAAGTTCTGCTTTTTATCCTAAGTATGTGGCACTACCATGATATGATTCCCCCTCCCAGTCTGTCAAGCTACGCTTATGTTAGCTGCTTTTATTTTATTTACTTTTGAGTAAACCATAGGAAGAGATGTGCGAAACTTTATGATACTTGATTGTGTAAACTTTGTGTGCATGGCAGTAGGAGATTGCAGATAGTGTGTGCAGCAGTACTTGATCAGAAGGGTTATAAATAGAATATATATATATAGGAGAATATATTCTATAAAGAGAAGACTCTGGAAAGGGGAAATGCTGGTTTAATCGATGACATGAACATTAAAAGAGCTATTGGACTGTTTTCTTATTCCCTGGGACTGAGAATGGTCTCCAAGTCATATTTTAAACAGAAGCAAAAGTAGAATTTTAGGTATTGTCTTGGTCCTTTTGTCATATTTAGAAGAAAACGGAGTCTTATATGTAATAGTTTGTTTGATCTGAATATTTTTTGTTTTAAAAGTTATTGCCTGTATAAAAATTTCAGTGAATAATCGTTGCTTTTTTAACTAATATTCTTTCTTGGAATGGAGGCACTAATAGTAACTTTACCTGTAAAGGGAATTAGGTTCAATAATCAGAATTATTTTGATTAGAGCTAATGGATAATAAGGATAAAGGAAATTATAACTTAATGAAGTGTTATTTTACAAGTGAATGACCCCAAGTAATTGGTGTAATTTAACATTAACACTTACTTTTAATTAAGTTGTTTGTCCCTTTCTTTTTTTTTTTTTTTTTAATCTCCTTACTTAAATCTAGTCTGAGTGGGCCCGGCACGGTGGCTCGTGCCGGTAAGCTTCAGCCTATGAAGCGGCCAGGGCTAGGGATTGCGGTTCGAGTCCCACCTGGGGCCCGTAGCGAGCCCTAGTTCCAAAAAAAAAAAAATAGCTGGGCGTGGTGGCGCGCGCCTGTAATCCCAGCTACCTGGGAAGCTGAGGCTGGGGGTTGCTCAAGTCAGTGGTGCCCTGGGCAACGTGAGCCTGCAGTTCCACGGGCAAAAATAGTGAGACATAGGTCTCAAATCAATCAATCAATCAATCAATCAATCTGGTCTGATTGTTGGATATGTGTCTACAAGGCCTCTTACTATTTTGAGATGATTTTAAAACTACAGAAAACTTGCTAAAATGTACAGAGCCAGGCATGGTGGCATGCTTGTAAACCACAGCTTATGAAGTTGTGGCAGGTTCTGGGGATTGCAGCTGGAGTCCCGCCTGGGGCAACACAGCGTAACTTAGTCCCCAAAGGTAGCTGGGTGTGGTGGTGCGCTCCTGTAATCCTAGCTACCTGGGAAGCTGAGGCTGGGGATTGCTTGAGTCAGTGGTACCATGGGCAGAAATAGCAAGACCTAGTCTCAAAAAATAAAAATAATAAAAATGTACAGAATACACCTTATACCTTCTTGTATTGTCATTTCAATGACTCAGATAACCACAGTACAACTTTTCAAAACAGAAAAATAAGTGCTGGTTCAATGCTGTTACTGAACTATTGGCTATAAATCAAATTTATAGCCCTAATATTCTTTATTACATTTCACTTAATAACTACTGACTCATAATTAAAACCGACAAATTTGACGATTTTATGATAACATGGATGTACTTAGAAGAAATATTAGCAGAAACAAGTCAGAAAGAAAAAGACAGAAGCCAAATGGTTTCGCTAATATATGGGACATAGGAAAAATAAAAAGTCATGAGAAAAAATCAAAGCAAATTAATCTGTGCACTTCTTTTCAATATCTGACTTTTTTGATGGGTTTCGTTATTTTTATAAAATGTATTTAGAGTTATATTTATCTGTTTTCTCATGAGTAAACTGAGTTTCCAGGTTTTGGCAAGAATACCACACCAAATATATTGTGTCCTCAAATCATCAAACCAGGGGGTCAGTGGTGTCAATACATTTATTATTAACCTTCATCAGTTGGTTATAATGGTGCATCTCTAATTTTCTCTTTTCAAAACTACTATTTTTCACTTTAAAATATATGAATTCCTTGGAGATGACTTGAGACTATACAGATAGAGTACATTTCTCTTGATTTTGCTCAGTGTTTTAGCGTTCATTGTTGACTTTTAACTGGTGTTGCTGATGTATAACAGTTTTTAAAAGTGATAGTTTTAAGTCTTGATTTCACAGCTATTTATCCTTTTACCACTAAAATGGGGTTTGTAATAGTTAAGGAATTTTTGGCACCTGATAGGCAGCAGCTTAAACTTTTTAAAAGCCATAAGTAGCCATGTTATTTGCTATTTTGTTCTAATAGTTCTTAAACTGGTGAAGGGGTGTAATCTTAAGGTAAAAGTGAATTTACTTTTAACTCACAAAGACAGTTGTGTTTAAGTAGTTTTACAACAAATATTTCATTGTTCTCATATTGGGTAAATGTATACTAATTCATATGAACAAACTTAGCATATTTCTTTTCAATCAAAATTTGAATCTTACCATTCCAGAAACTGTTCTTTCAATGTTCAAATAACTGAAATTGAAAGTCTTTATAAATCATTTGGTGATAAACCTAAGCACTTAACCCCTTTATAGTGGTAAATGTGATTTTTCACTTAGGGCTATTTTTTCTAATCCCTTTCGTTGTGATTAAAATCAAAAGCATGAAAATAAATTTTTTTTTAAGGCCGGGCACGATGGCTCGTGCCTGTAAGCTTCAGCCTATGAAGCAGCCAGGGCCAGTGATCGCAATTCGAGTCCCGCCTGGGGCCCGTAGCAAGACCTAGTTCCAAAAAAAAACAAAACAGCTGGGCGTGGTGACGTGCGCCTGTAATCCCAGCTACCTGGGAAGCTGAGGTTAGGCATTGCTTGAGTCTGTGGTACTCCAGGCAACGAGAGCCTGTGGTTCCACGGCCAAAAATAGCAAGACCTAGTCTCAAAAAATAAATAAATAAATAAAACCCCCCCAAAAAAAGAAAAGAAATTGTAAAAGGATAGCACATCACCTCAAAATATTTTATGCATGCTTTTTTGGGGGGAAGAGGACTAGGTCTCGCTATTTTTGCCAGTGGAACCGCAGGCTCAAGCAATCCCCAGCCTCAGCTTCCCACGTAGCTGGGGTTACAGGCGCACGCCACCACGCCCAGCTGTTTTTTTGGAACTAGGTCTCGCTACGGGCCCCAGGCGGGACTCGAACCGCGATCCCTAGCCCCAGCCGCTTCATAGGCTGAAGCTTACAGGCACAAGCCACCGTACCCGGCCCTCATGTTTTGTAGTTTTAACCCATAAAAATGAATTGATGCATACATTCAAGTTATGTTCATTTCAATGAGCAACATGGTTCCTTGAATTTTTTAATTTAAAAATCACAGATGTAATTTGAGTGGTGTGACATTAAAGAGTGTCTTACAAGGTAATTAATAATTGTTAAACCTATAGTTTTAGAAGATTTAACAGAAAATCTAAAAGCTTAGAAAGTAGTAATGTTAATGTAAGTTTTAAGACCTGCTGGCATTGGTGTATTAATTTATTCTGTCCTCCTGGACCTGTAGTCTTTTTTTTGTTCCTGGAAGTTTATTGGCATACCTTAAAAGCGTTGAACAATTTTCTTTTTTAATAGGAATAAAAAAATATGTTGTCGGCCTCATTATCAAGACATCATCTGACCCAACATGTGTAGAGGTATGAACTTTTTTGAAGATTAATGTGAATATAAAACTACTGAAAATGCAGCTTAAATATTATCACAACATGCACAAACATATACAATTGTTTACAATTCTGCCAACATTTTCTTGGAGGGGAGTATTTTTTTGTGGTTGTGTTCTTACATCTATTTTAGATCTTTATTTAATTTAAACTTTTTTTCTTTCCATAGAAGGAAAAGGTATATATTGGAAAGTTAAATATGATTCTTGTTCAGGTAAGCATTTACTTAATACACTCTTTCTCTTCCAAGAATTAACTCCATCAGAGTACTGTGTACACATCATTTCTATGACTGCTGTATAAAATTCTCACTTGTCTAATATGTTACAAGTTTCCCTTCCATTTCTATCAGTCTTAATGTACACAAGTCCTTGCCTTTGAATTTATCATCTATTTCAGATCTACAGTTAAAGTTTCCTTTTCAAACTTATATGGTTTAATATTAGAAGTGTTTATTTACCTGTTTTATATATAGATAAGAAATTTTTTTCTCACGGTCGATATACAAAAAAATTGTATATTTTAAGGCTACATTCCAGCTAAAGTGTATCCTTCCCCATCTCTTTCTGCTTTTAGTTATATCCTTGAGTCTTAAAGTAAAATTTGTACATTTATCTAGTAAGTAATGCTATACATACACATTGGAACCATATGAGTCCAATTAGGATAATGGAGGGGAGCCCAGGGACAGATGTGCTGAGAACCTTCTCTATGTTCTTTCTACTCAGTGTATTCTATCGAAGGTGACATGTTTCCTATCTTAATGAGGGAAACAGTGAAAAGAGGTTATTTTGTGCTGCTTTTAGCATTATCCATTTTCTTTAATGTTTGTTTTGTTTTTGACAAATGACATGAAATTAACATTTCGTTTCATTTTAGATATTGAAACAAGAATGGCCCAAACACTGGCCAACATTTATCAGTGACATTGTTGGAGCAAGTAGAACCAGTGAAAGTCTCTGTCAGAATAATATGGTGATTCTTAAACTCTTGAGTGAAGAAGTATTTGATTTCTCTAGTGGACAGATAACTCAAGTGAAAGCTAAGCATTTAAAAGACAGGCAAGTAATTATTTTATTTTAGAACATTTAAATATTTCCTCAAATGATTTTAAGAGGTTGAGAAATAGATTAAATTTTTTAAGGTTACTGCAGTAGTTTTTAAGTATAAGTTTAAATAATTTTTTGAGGCTAGGTTTTTGATATTTTGCCCTTGGAACCACAGGCTCTCGTTGCCCGGGGTACCACAGACTCAAGCAATCCCCAGCCTCAGCTTTCCAGGTAGCTGGGATTACAGGCGCGCGCCACCACGCCCAGCTATTTTTTTGGAACTAGGTCTCTCTACAGGCCCCAGGCGGGACTCAAACCACGATCCCTATCCCCAGCCGCTTCATAGGCTGAAGCTTACAGGCACAAGCCCCACCGTGCCCGGCAGAAGTTTAAATAATTCTAAAGTGGGCTTAATACTCCTATTCTGGAGGCTTGAGAAGTGGGTGTGGTTTTAAAGATGTCATACTTCTCCTGTCACAACAAAATAATGTCTTGTTTCATGCAAGAAAAGTATATGTATGCTAGGTCCGTAGAAACCTTTTTGGAATCCTTCATATGGTGACAACTTAGATTCTCAGGGGTAACTTGTGTCCAGTGTTAACCCTGCATCTTCTCAGTTCTCCTATAGGTAACACTAGAAACACACCTATTTTTATTCACTTAGTAATTAAAATTTGTGTAGTTCATTTGGAATTTTTATAATACTGCACTTGTGCTTCAGAATTTACCTTTTTTCCTTTGTTTTGGTGTGTAAGTGTATTAGAGGGCTCAGATAGTATATGACACCATTTTTATTTGGAGAGTTCTTGATTAAAAACATGACTAAAATGCTAAATAAGTGATAAAATGACCCAAAAAAAATCCCAAACTTTCAAGAAATGAAACTATGTGCTCTTACAGTGGTCTATATAGGTGACTTTAACAGACTAAAAATGCATATATTTAATAACTCACTTTTCATGATGTTATGATTATTTGTATTTCATTGGCATTTTCAGTGACTGGGTATTTGAAATTTTTGTTAGTGTATTGTGTTCGTCATAGGTCTTCTAAACTGGTGTCTTTTTTTTTTTTTTTTTAGCATGTGCAATGAGTTCTCACAAATTTTTCAGCTTTGTCAGTTTGTGATGGTAAGTGCTTTTTATATCATTTCTTAAAGCAGCAATTAATTATAGGAAGGTTACTCATAGATGTATGTGCTGTTACAGGAAAATTCCCAAAATGCTCCACTTGTACATGCAACTTTGGAAACATTGCTCAGATTTCTAAACTGGATTCCACTGGGATATATTTTTGAGACCAAGTTAATCAGTACATTAATCTATAAGGTATGGTGAATATGTTTCAGTTCTATTTATCACTACACACGTATATATTTTTCTTTTGTGATTTTTTTTTTCGTATAGAAAAAACACTTTGCATTCTTAGCTATACATAGCAATCTTGTTTCTAGGAAGAGGAAACTGCTTAGCAATTTTCCATAGTTTTGACTTGTTTCACAAATCTTAGTCTTGTGTCACTTTTGTGTCATGTAATCTCACAAATTCCACTTGAACAAACTCTTATGCTTTGAGACACAGTGAACTAAGTTTAAAGATGTTCTTGTATGGTGAGAAGTCTGTGCTATTTCTGATCATTTAAAAGTGGTGGTGTGTATGTAATTATTCCAAGATAACCAGTATATTACCTTTGGTTGGTTATATATTTTTTTTCTTTTATTGTAGTTTTATTTTGTTCTTTGGGTTACAACCACTCTGTTATATAATTTTTCCTCCTCCCTCCGGTGCTCCCTCCATTCTCTCACACCCCACTCTTTGTTATTTATTAGCTGTGCTGAGTCCATTAGTCTCTTTCCTATGTTAGTGTCTTTTCTCTGGGTGAGGGACTGCGTTGTTGGGTCCCGGCGCTGTTAGATTTTCAGTCTTAAGATTGTGTTTGGTGGCCAGGTTATATTCGTTTGTGATCTGTCCATGTTTTCTTGCTGCAGGCCTTCCTCTCCAATCCAATCCCCTTGCCTTTGCTTTGCTGCTTTTCCTTATGGGTCTGGTGTCGGGCTTTGGGGGTCTTGTCTCCTGCCGGTGTTGTTCCAGAAATTTCTCTGAGTTCAAGCTTTGAGACTAGGTCTTGCTATATTTGCCCGTGGAACCGCAGGCTCTTGTTGCCCAGGGTACTACAGACTCAGGCAATTCCCAGCCTCAGCTTCCCAAGTAGCCAGAATTACAGGCGCACGCCACCACGCCCAGCTATTGTTTGAAACTAAGTCTCGCTATGGGCCCCAAGCGGGACTCGAACCGCAATCCCTAGCCCCAGCCGCTTCCTAGGCTGAAGCTTACAGGCACAGACCACCGTGCCCGGCCCATGAGTTCAGGCTTCTGCGAGTGGCCTTTGAAGGTTATCTCCTCTAATTCCTTTGGCAGTTTTGGTGTGGGGCCCATTATCCCCTCTTTGGTCATCCTCTCCTCTCCCTTAATAAGGGGAGGGTGTGTTGTTCTCCGTGAATATATCTCCACTTTAAAATCCCGAGTTTTGGCCCAGCCAGTGTAGAAGTGCGCCTGTTGACATCGGGACTCCATGATTTTTCTGGTCTTGCTTGTACTGGTTCACTTGGTTGTCCATCTGCTGTGTCCCGCTCCGGTCTGTGGGCTGGACTTTTGCCTGGTCCCTCACCCGTTCTATGTTGGGGTTGCTGTTGCATCTATTCTGGTTGCTCTGAGGTTTAGCTGGAGTAAAAGAGATATGGAGGGGTTCCCCCCCCCCCCCCCCCCCGCTTGCCCACGTGCTGGCAGGGGCGGGCCGATCTGGGACCGCTGGTCCCTCCATGCGCCCCGGCTTCCGGGGCCTGGGGGCTTCACGGTGCCACCCAGGCCGGCTTGACGGGTGGGGATCCGCACCCCACCCTGACCTCCCACTGGGGAGCTCACCCAGGTGTGGTCAGACGCTTCTCGCCCCCCGCTGGCTAGGGGGTCCGGGGCGCCCGAGCCTCTGCCTGGACCGCGGACGTCCGCCATCACCCGCTGGCGGACAGGGCTCACGGTCTGGCTGGTTATATTACCCTTGGATATTACCTCTCTAAATGTTTTGTTGGCAGACATGATAAATAAATCATGTGCTTAACTAAGACCTTATAAAATACTGTCCAAACTTTTGAGCTTTGTAAATCAGTGTTTGATTTTAATAATACACTAAAATGAATTTTTAATATTGGACCACCATTTTGCTAGTGATTTATAAGAAATTGTTTGCTGTTGTCAGCAGAATTGCAAGAAACATACTTAGATTAGACATTTCACCACTTAATAGTTTATCCAAGTGAAATTTTCTGGGGAAAAAAACCAAAATATATTGTTCTTTTTTTCGTATCTTCCTGATAAGTAAACTCTTTTTAAATAGTATTCTGAATGTCTTTCAATCCATTTAATTTTGTTGTTTTGTTTTTTAAATAGTTCCTAAATGTTCCCATGTTTCGAAATGTCTCTCTGAAGTGCCTCACTGAGATTGCTGGTGTGAGTGTAAGCCAATATGAGGAACAGTTTGTAACACTATTTACACTGACAATGATGCAGCTAAAACAGGTAATATACTGCACTTAGTGACTGAACTGTGAACTCAAAAAAAGTTGGATTGGAGCTAAGCCATTTACAGCATAGTTTATAAGTTGGCCATAGAATTTGGAAACCCAAGACTGCTTTGCTTCATACCTGAATGGAAGGGATTATCTAGTTTGATTTGATGTATTACCTCAAAGATTAATTACTACATGTTTGTGTCAACTGGATAACTTGGGTATTTTTAGGTTTTTCACACGCTGAAGAGCAGACTTTTTAAAACCAGTCAAAGGGTAGAACACAGATAAAGCTAAGCAAGAGTTATTAATGAAGACTGAGCTGTATTACCTTTCATTTAAAAAATGATGACCTCCAGTGATATTTTAATGTCTTCTGTTGATTTTGAAAATGCAGTCTAATAGCCCATTTTAAACTTGCAGATGCTTCCTTTAAATACTAATATTCGACTTGCATACTCAAATGGAAAAGATGATGAACAGAACTTCATTCAAAATCTCAGTCTGTTTCTCTGCACCTTTCTTAAGGAACATGGTCAACTTATAGAAAAAAGATTAAATCTCAGGGAAACACTCATGGAGGTAGGCTTTTTGAAATCATTGTTACCTGAAATTCTGTATGATCCAAACTTGAAAGTGTGCCTTTTTAAATGTATGATTTAATGTCTTTTTGCTTTTGTGTGCATTATAAATAAATGTTGTCATTTCTTTTTTTTCTTTTTTTTTTTAATTTATTTATATTTCACATCATTTCAATCCCTGGGGGTCACCCGTTGTCATTTCTGAGTTAGTTATAAACCAAGTCTCCTGATTTTAGTGGTCTATGTATTGCCAGACCATAATTTATAATCAGAATCCCTAAAGGGTACTCACATGTCATTTATAATAGGAATGATCCAAAGGCATTTTCACAGCATAGATTTCCATGACACTTAGTGCTTTACACAGTGTTGTCAAACATCGTCTGTTCCAAAACTTCATCCCCATCAAAGGAGCATCTTTACCCGGGAGCTAATTTTTCACCAACTCCTCCCAGCCACAAATTTGTTTTGTCTCTGGATCAGCCTGTTTCTCTATCTTTTCCTATAAATGTATTATAACAAATGGTCTTCTATTAGCTTCTTCCACTAAGCATGCTTTCAACCAGTATTACTGCAACTACTGGTGCTTTTCTTTATAATACACCATTAAATAACAGTCCTTGATTGCCAAAAGCTTTGGGTGGGGGAAAGGCTTGGGGAATGACTTCAGTCTTTGTGCTAATGTTGTAAAGGATACTTAATACGAAACTAACATGGTATAACTTACTACACACCTATGCTATATATAAGGACCAGCGTTGTATATGTGATCCAAGACTGAACTAAATGACATGTGGTACACGATTATATATAACCCACTTTCTGTTTGTCAGTCAGTAGACATTTAAGTTTCCGCCTCATCTTTTAGTGTTAGAAAATGCTTTTTAAGATCCCTGCCCTAAAAGACATAATTAAAAGATATGTCGACAAGTTGCTATATATGAAGTTTTTTTGGAATGTTATAGTACATGTCAGAAGAAAGCTTAATTTGCATCTAGAGAATTTTTAGTCTTTTGAGTGAATAATGAAATCTCAGAGTTAAACAAAACAGGAGTTTTTTATTCGTGCTAATATAATATGTAGAAAGCCACTGGAAATTGGTTAATGTCTACAGAGTATATTAATTGTTTTGGTCTTCTCTGTAGGCACTTCATTATATGCTGTTGGTGTCAGAAGTGGAGGAAACTGAAATTTTTAAGATTTGTCTTGAGTACTGGAATCATTTGGCAGCTGAACTCTATAGAGAAAGCCCATTCTCTACATCTGCCTCTCCATTGCTTTCTGGAAGTCAACATTTTGAAGTTCCTCCAAGAAGACAGCTATATTTGCCTGTGTTATCCAAGGTAACAATAAAGTGGGTGATTAAGTGTTCTTAATTGCTTACTGTGGTTTTTGAGAACTAAATACAAACACTGGTTTTTGTATTTTGGCTTATTTAAACTATAAACTTACAAAAAGTGTATTGACAGTTCTCCATGTTTGTTGAAAATTAAAACACAAAAGACAATGATTTAAAGAGATGATTTATAAACTTACAACCCATGTATAAATATCAGCATCACCTATGAGTTTCTTTTTATTGAGACTAGGTCTCACTATTTTTGCCCATGGAACTGCAGGCTCTTGTTGCCCGGGGTGCCACAGACTCAAGCAATCCCCAGCCTCAGCTTCCCAGGTAGCTGGGATGACAGGCGCGCGTCACCATGCCCAGCTATTTTTCTGGAACTAGGTCTTGCTACGGGCCCCAGGCGGGACTCAAACCGCGATCCCTAGCCCTGGCCGCTTCATATGCTGAAGCCTACAGGCATGCGCCACCATGCCCGGCCTCACCTATGAGTTTCTTAGAAATACAGTGAAGTGGCCAGGCATGGTGGCGCATGCCTATAAATGGCAGCCTAGGAAGCCTTGGCCGGGGCCACGGATCATGGTTCGAGTCCCGCTGGGGGCACGTAGTGAGACCTAGTCCCCCCAAAAAAATAGCTGGGCATGGTGGTGTGTGCCTCTAATCCCAGCTACCTGGGAAGCTGAGACTGGGGATGGCTTGAGTCTGTGTTTCCATGGGCAAAAATAGCCAGACCTAGTCTCAAAAAAAAAAAAACATGGTGAAGTGACCCACTTTACTACTAAATCATAGTCTGGAAATAAGACAGGAAGTCTAACTATGTTTGGTGGGGATTTTTTTTCATCTTAAGGGGCTTGAAAACTACTGGTATGAGTTAACATATTTAATGTTTGTTCTTTGACATCTTTGTTAGGATAATTTTGTTTAGTATGTTGGTATTGCATGCATATCTTTTGTGTCTTTACTACTTTTGATATGGCCAATTCCAAAGATTAACCTGTTTTTTATTAATTGATTTATTGTTGAATAGGTTCGTTTATTGATGGTTAGTCGTATGGCTAAACCAGAGGAAGTGTTGGTTGTTGAAAATGATCAGGGAGAAGTTGTGCGAGAATTCATGAAGGATACGGATTCCATAAATTTATATAAGAATATGAGAGAGACATTAGGTAAGTTAATGTTATAGAATATTAATTGTTGTTTGCCTTGTTAATTCTAAGGTGTGGTGTGGAGTACTATTTAGCAAATGTAGGTATGTTTAGCTTCTGTATTAAGAACTTATTTTTACTGATATGCTGTTAACTTATGCTTTTAAAACATCTAAAACTTGTCCTTTCCCATTACAGTTTACCTTACTCATCTGGATTATGTAGATACAGAAAGGATAATGACTGAGAAGCTTCACAATCAAGTGAATGGTACAGAGTGGTCCTGGAAAAATTTGAATACATTGTGTTGGGCAATAGGGTCCATTAGTGGAGCTATGCATGAAGAAGATGAAAAACGATTTCTTGTAACTGTTATAAAGGTATGCAAGTGATAGAACTAAGTGAATTATTTTGTACATATATTCTATTATAAATGACTAAAATGTGTTGTATTTTATAGGATCTATTAGGATTATGTGAACAGAAAAGAGGCAAAGATAATAAAGCCATTATTGCGTCAAATATCATGTATATAGTAGGTCAATATCCAAGATTTTTGAGAGCCCACTGGAAATTTTTGAAGACTGTAGTTAACAAGCTTTTCGAATTCATGCATGGTAAATTCCTCTTTTTTTCCTTTTTTTTTTTTTTTTAATGTTTTATGAAACGAATACCAAATTTTTTCTTTAAAACATGGTTTATTTTAATTTGTTAGAGACCCATGATGGAGTCCAGGATATGGCATGTGATACTTTTATTAAAATAGCTCAAAAGTGCCGCAGGCATTTTGTTCAAGTTCAAGTTGGAGAAGTAATGCCATTTATTGATGAGATTTTGAACAACATTAATACTATAATTTGTGATCTTCAGCCTCAGCAGGTATGTCAAGCTCTGAGCCTTATTCACAGAAAGTTACTGTAATAGTTAATTGGTAAAAATATTTGATTAATAGATTGTAATTAATAAATAATAAAATTGAGTTGTTGATAGGGGTAGACTGCCACTCTTGCATTCAGTTAATGTATCCAGTTAAATATAGTGAGGCTGAAATTTAATCAGAAGTTTATTACACTGCATTAACAAAATTAGTTTTAATACGTATTGTGTGTTGTTATTCTTATTGTATATAAAAATGAAAACTGCCCTTTTTAAAAATACAGGTTCATACTTTTTATGAAGCTGTGGGCTACATGATTGGTGCACAGACTGACCAAACTGTACAAGAACATTTGATAGAAAAATACATGCTACTTCCAAATCAAGTTTGGGACAGCATTATTCAACAGGCAACAAAAGTAAGTAAATTTTCTAATGGGGTCCCAGGATATAGTGTTACTTACAAAAATAGTAAATTAAGTACATTTGACATGAATATATATATATATATGATCCATGCTGCTTTTATCTGTACTTTTTAAAATTATGGTGTAATTTTATTCTATTTTGATGATAAATTGGGAATATTTTACTCTATTCTTTTAGATATTGGCATTAAAGACTTGTGTGGGTTTTTTAACATTTACAGTTAGAATGTAATAATGGGGGCCGGGCACGGTGGTACACATCTTTAATCCCTGCCTTTTGAGTTCACGAGTTCTAGACTACCCCAGACAACGTACTGAGAACTAGTCTCAAAAAAAAGCTGGGCATGGTGGCGCACGCTTGTAATAATCCCAGCCACCAGGAGACTGAGCCTATGGATAGCTTGAGTCCACAGGATCCCCATTACCCTGGGCAACATAGCAAGACCTAGTATCAAAAAAAAGAATGTAAATCATGGCTTAAATGATTTTTGTTTTAGTAATTACAAACAGTTCTGATATAACATGGAAATTTCTTCATAGAATGTGGATATACTTAAAGATCCTGAGACTGTCAAGCAGCTTGGTAGCATATTGAAAACAAATGTGAGAGCCTGCAAAGCTGTTGGACACCCCTTTGTAATTCAACTTGGGAGAATCTATTTAGATATGCTTAATGTGTATAAGTGCCTCAGTGAAAATATTTCTGCAGCTATCCAAGCTAATGGTAAGTGATTCGGTCTACTAAGTATTATGTATACATTACCTTGATGTAAATTTTTAAGGTTTTCTTACAGGTCTAAATTATCCCTTTGTATTCCAGGTTACCCTAAAGTTATTTTTTTTGGTTTTTTGCCTTTTAGGTAACCCCTCACAATAACCTAAAAAGTGTGTTTTCCCAACCAATTCTTCTCTGTAATTATCTAAGATTTTCAATGGTAAATAGAAGTAATAGTATCTAAAGCATGTGTTGACTAACAATGTAGATTTTTAGTAATTCAGTTGTATTCCCAACTCCACTTCTTGGTGTTTTATTTTTAGGTGAGATGGTAACAAAGCAACCATTGATTAGAAGTATGCGAACAGTTAAAAGGGAAACTTTAAAGTTAATATCTGGTTGGGTTAGCCGGTCCAATGATCCACAGATGGTAAGTTAGAGATACTGTACTTTGTGTTTTCAACTGGTACTGCTCTGTGTAATATATTTTATGTGCTTTCATCAATTTAAAAAAGTAACATAAATAGACTTGGTATGTACTATTGGTGGAATTTATGTTCATCATGATTTTTCAGGGCAATTTACAAAATTTGTAGAAGTAAATGCTTCCCACTGAGATTTGAAATTTTCTTGCTTTTCCTACCTTTTATTTCCAGAAGGGAAAGTAGTTTCTAGAAAGAAATACATCTTCATCTGCTTCAAGATGGAAAACTATGGATTTTTTTTTTGTGTGTGTGTGTGTGGTATTTTTGTGCTGTATCTTGGTGCCAGAAACAATGTTGTTGTATGAAATGGCAGTTGATAAGTGTGCTGTTCACTTTCATAGTTTTACATTTTCAGTCACTTTTTTGGATAAAAAAGTTTTTCTAGTTGATTGCACATAACTTTTTTCATTGATATATACCCTGAGGTTTTCCCACTACCTTGTCACTGTCTACTCTTGAGCTCCCTCCCCTGACTTCATCCTTCCTCCCCTCCCTTGCTTTATGCTTTAGCTGTACTGTCAGTTTGTTAGTTTTGACATTTTCTTGTCCTTTCATTTATTGACCCTCTATCCCACATATAAGTGAGAACGTTGGTATTTATTTTTCTTTCTGGCTTACTTCTGCTAGCATAATTCTTTCTAGCACTATCCATGTTGCCTCAGATGACATGCTTGTCCCTTTTTGATTGCTGAATAATATTCCATTGTGTGACTATACTGCAGCTTTCTGATCCATTTGTCTGTTTGGGGGGGCATTTGGTTTGTTTCCATCTCCTGGCTATTTTCAATAGTGCTGTGATAAACAGGAGTACAGGTGTCCTTTTCAGTTTATGTGTTGGTGTCCTTTGGGTAAAATTCCAGAAGTGGAATTGAAGTATCAGATAGTAGTTCATTTTCAGTGGTCTGCAGGTCCTCATCACAGCTTTCCATATTGACTGGACCAGTTTTGCATTCACACCAGCACTTGTTGCCCTTTTTTTAAATATGGGCCGTTCTTACCCGTGTGAGATGGTGTCTCATTTTGATTTGCATTTCCCTAAGTATTGTTACATTTTGAGTAAATATATTTCAGGGTACCCTGCTCAAAAAAAGTTGTTCTCATATGTTAAAAGGTCATAAGCATGTATATGAAGAGATGAGAAATTTGTTTAGAATTTTGTCTGGGTAAGATATGAAGTTCGTAATTTAATAAGTTGGACAAATTTCAGGATTGTCAGTCATAGGAAGAGGGTAAGTTTATGATTTACAACTTTTAAGGCATGGAGTTTTAGAGAGCAACTCTTGGTGTTTAAAGAACATTTAAGTCCAGTATGTACGGAAATACTTAAAGGAGACATGGGTTATATTGATTGTGCATCTTTGAATAGACAATTATTTAAAATACTAATCTATTAATGAGACTATTAGCAAAGTGGAAATCCCTATGGTCTTACTGGAACAGTTCCAATTCCTTCTCCAAGAATAAGTGATGGTTATTATCTCTGAGTTATTAAAATACTTAGTTAGCAATCATAAATTTCAAAGAATCATTTAGTTGATGGTGAAGTTTTTGTTTAAATATGAATTAGTTACTTTGGTCAAATAAATGGATATCGAGTCTTTGTTGGAAGGACCTTTTTAGGCTGGGCACGGTGGCTCATGCCTGTAGGCTTCAGCCTATGAAGCTGCCGGGGCTAGGGATCGCAGTTCTAGTCCTGCCTGGGACCCATAGCGAGACCTAGTTCCAAAAAAAATAGCTAGCTGGGCGTGGTGGTGCGCACTTGTAATCCCAGCTACCTGGGAAGCTGAAGCTGGGGATTGCTTGAGTCTGGCCCCCCCAGGGAACAAGAGCCTGCAGTTCCACGGGCAAAAATAGCAAGACCTAGTCTCAAAAAGAAAGAAAAAAAAAGGAAGGACCTTTTTTTCCTTTTAAGTTACATCTCACATTTACAGTATCTCTAGGGTTCTCTTCCTGCCATGGTAACTTGGAGATAGTTGCTTAGGTTTAGACTAGTTTTCATTATCATAATTATAGATTTGCCTGTACTAGGTTTGTGTCTTTTTATTGTTACTGTTTGATTTCTTTCATTTTTGTAAAACCCTAATTAAAACAGAGTTTTCCAGTTTTCAGCTGATAATCAACCTAAGTTTCATAAACAACAATGACTTGGCTATTTATAATAACTAGCAAGTACCTAGATTAAAATTTTAAAGTGTTTTTTTAACAGGTAGCTGAAAATTTTGTTCCTCCTCTATTGGATGCAGTTCTCATTGATTATCAGAGAAATGTTCCAGCTGCTAGAGAACCGGAAGTGCTTAGTACTATGGCTATTATTGTCAACAAGTTAGGAGGACATATAACAGCTGAAATACCTCAGATATTTGATGCTGTTTTTGAGTGCACATTGAATATGATAAATAAGGTAGGTGATTACATTTCAGTTATATGATTCTTTTTATTGACTTACAGTGTATTGAATTTCAGGTATATAGCATCTCCTCTTACCTCAGACTACCTCAATGGGAAATTCTACAATATATCCTTACAATTCTTGGAGGAATAAATTATATAATAAGTTATATCTTTTGTATTTATTTAAGGTCCTGTAGTTAAATATTTGAGCTCCCAAGTTAGGGAAGTGCTCTTTTTCTATATCTACTTTTAAAAAGTTTTAATAGCATATGTGGAATGAATATTTAAGAATTTACTTGTATTGTTTAAATGAGAAGGTAGTCTGAGTTTTCTGTATAAAAGCATTTTATACAGCATCTGACTTTTCTAGTCTATATTAATGGTCTCAGTCACCAAAATAAAGTGGTGCTAGTTTCAGAATTACTAGAAAACTTGATATTATGTTATGCTTTGAGTTGTTTGTGGTGGTCTTGTCTACACTGCGATAATTATATAATAATGATACTTAGATCATTCTTGAGAGGTGAATTGTATTGTTTGGCTTCTCGGTTCACTTAACAACAGCACCAACTATTCAGAATGAATTGAGACTTGCTCTTCCCCCTTCGATTTAACCTAACTAAGGAAGTGAAACTGTTTTGTTCTCAATATTTACTTTCAGGACTTTGAAGAATATCCAGAACACAGAACAAACTTTTTCTTACTACTTCAGGCTGTCAATTCTCATTGTTTCCCAGCATTTTTGGCTATTCCACCTGCACAGTTTAAACTTGTCTTGGATTCCATTATTTGGGCTTTCAAACATACTATGAGAAATGTTGCAGATACAGGTAAACAGAGGAAAATTATGGGGTTTTTTTGTGGGTTTTTTTTTGTTTGTTTTTTTATTTTGGCCTATCCAAAAACAATTCATACAGCTACTTATAGTTTGTGTGTGTGTATGTACATGCGTACATTCAAATAGCTTTGCCTTGTGACTCTGAGTCCAACTTAGAAGACATTTCTGTTGGGGGTCACATTTGATTTACTCTTAAACAGTAATTTTATTATTTAAGATGTCAAAGGAGAATTGAGAAAATCAGCACAATTTTTTATCTCAAAAGGCCATACATCATGAGGAATTTAAACACTGTGAGTTGAAAATAATTCACCACAGTTGAAAATAAAGTATGAAAAGTTCCTGCTCATATTAACTCTGGAGCCCTAGAGTCACTAGAGTGTCAGCTTTGTATATAGCAAGCTGCCTTCCCACTACAGTAAACCTGAACATCCAGTGCAGCCTCTAGAGTTACGGTTACTCAGTACATACAGTTAAATGAGTGTCTAACTTGCTTTTCTAACACGGATATATCTAATAATTTCTTGAATCTGATTTCATTCATAATTTAACACACTACAGGCCGGGCAGGGTGGCTCGTGCCTGTAAGCTTCAGCCTTTGAAGTGGCCGGGGCTAGGGATCACGGTTCGAGTCCTGCCTGGGGCCTGTAGCGAGACCTAGTTCCAAAAAAATATCTGGCGTGGTGGCGCGTGCCTGTAATCCCAGCTACGTGGGAAGCTGAGGCTGGGGATTGCTTGAGTCTATGATACCGCAGGCAACGAGATCCTGCGGTTCCACGGGCAAAAATAGCGAGACCTAGTCTCAAAAAAACACACCAAAGTTATTTAAAAATGAAGCTTTACAAACAAATCTGTATTTGTTAGATGGTAATTTATATAGTAGAAAGAAATACTTAGTTGAGGTATTTGGAAAAGAGTGAAGAGAATTAAACCTTCAAAAATATCTGGAAACTTGAATTTGGTTGTCATGTTGTTGTGTGTACATAGCAGGCTTTGATCAGTTTTTTCCTTGATTACTGATGAAGATAATTTAGGAAAGATTGTTAGTGCTAAGTCAAAAGGGAGGAGAGAATGAATCAGAATAGCTGAAGTGCTATCATGAAAACCAGTCTGACAAATTTCATTGGTGTTCTATGTGTTTTAGGCTTACAGATACTTTTTACACTCTTACAAAATGTTGCACAAGAAGAAGCTGCAGCTCAGAGTTTCTATCAAACTTACTTTTGTGATATTCTTCAACATATCTTTTCCGTTGTGACAGACACCTCACATACTGCTGGTAAGAGTTTAAAGCCATAAAAAAAAGTTAGTGTTCCTGTTATTACTATACCTTGGATGTAATCGTGTTCTTCTTATCAACAGGTTTAACAATGCATGCATCAATACTTGCCTATATGTTTAATTTGGTTGAAGAAGGAAAAATAAGTACACCGTTAAATCCTGGAAACCCAGTTAACAACCAAATGTTTATTCAGGAATACGTGGCTAATCTCCTTAAGTCTGCGTTTCCTCATCTACAAGAGTAAATATGCCTTTTAATAAACTTTAAATTTTCAGTTAAAAAAAATGATTATTAATCATTGTGTTTTGATTTGCAGTGCTCAAGTAAAGCTCTTTGTGACAGGACTTTTCAGCTTAAATCAGGATATTCCTGCTTTTAAGGAACACCTTAGGGATTTCCTAGTACAAATAAAGGTATGTATTGCATTTACAGGAATATTAAAACTAAGTGTGATTTAATTCTTGCATAATAGGTCTTTATTTGTAATGTAAAATGAGTAGGTTTTTTAAATAAATCTCAAACTGACTACAGAGTAAAGCTTCAAATCGGTTTGGAAGAGAATAGGTTTAAAATGTCTCTAGCGCTGGGCATGGTGACTCGTGCCTATAAGCTTCAGCCTATGAAGGGCCCGGGGCAAGGGATCGTGGTTCCAAAAAAAAAAAAAAAAGCTGGGCGTGGTGGTGCATGCCTATAATCCCAGCTACCTGGGAAGCTGAAGCTGGGGATTGCTTGAGTGAGTCAGTGGCCCCCCAGGCAACGAGAGCCTGCGGATCCACGGACCTAGTCTCAAAAAAAAAAAAAAAAAAAATCTCTTGCAATGTTGGGACATTTTTAAGGAATGAAATAGGAGAACAGAAACACCACTGCATCCTTTATGAAATTTTTTCCCCATTTTATGAGAGAGATGCATTTTAGGAAACCATGACAGTATATATATATATATCAAGCCATTTCTCCTATTATATAGTGCCCTGATCAAACTTAAATGTTACTGTGTTTTAAAGAAATTTAAAAGTAACATAAGTTGGTAGATTACCTTATCCTTGAGTATGAAATTAAGAGTAGGTCATTAAAGTACAGAATGAATTTAAAGGAGAATGAAAATTACTGAAATGCACCTGTGGATATATCAGAATATAGCTAGACTTGATTTTTTGTCTCATGAATCATGTTTTTTATCATAAAGTATATTTTATATATGATAATCACCCTGCATCTCTTTTCATAACCTTTTTTCAACTAATACCTTTGGTTTATAGTTAAACTATTAGTTTGGTGTCAGTATAATATAATTTAAATCACATCATGCTGGGCAGTTTATATTCCTTGTGTACATGGAGAGATCCTTATCTAAACTTTTTCCCCAACGGTGTGTTATTTTCCAAAGTAGAAGTTTATTATGTTGACATTTCAATTACTTGTTTTAACAGGAGTTTGCAGGTGAAGATACATCTGATCTGTTTTTGGAAGAGAGAGAAACAGCCCTTCGACAGGCCCAGGAGGAGAAACATAAACTTCAAATGTCTGTTCCTGGCATCCTTAATCCACATGAAATTCCAGAAGAAATGTGTGATTAAAGTTAGAAGTCATGCTGGTTTTGTGTTTTTCTTTTTTGTGTGTGTTTTTTTTTTTCCAGGTTTTTTTTTTTTTTTTTTTTTCCACTCTGCAACTCTTTAGCAGAAGAATACAGCATCTGAATTATTTGTTGACCAAAATGATGCCAATTTGTAAATTAAAATGTCACCTAGTGGCCCTTTTTCTTATGTGTTTTTTGTATAAGAAATTTTCTGTGAAATATCCTTCCATTGTTTAAGCTTTTGTTTTGGTCATCTTTATTTAGTTTGCATGAAGTTAAAAATTAAGGCATTTTTAAAAATTTTACTTCATGCCCATTTTGTGGCTGGGATGGGGAAGGAGAAATTCAATTTGAACATATACTTGTAAATTCTAATGCAAAATTATACAATTTTTCCTGTAAACAATACCAATTTTTAATTAGGGGACATTTTCTTTCTAGCCTGTATTTCAGTCTAGAAGAAAAGATAATGAGTAAAACAAATTGCGTTGTTAAAAGGATTATATAGTGCTGCATTGTCTGAAGTTAGCACCTCTTGGACTGAATCGTTTGTCTAGACTACATGTATTACAAGTCTGTATGGCAAGTTTGCAGCAAGATCATGTGCATATCATCCCATTGTAAAGCGACTTCAAAAAATATGGGAACACAGTTATTTTTACACAGTTCTTTTTGGTTTTGTGTGTGTGTGCTGTCGCTTGTCGACAACAGCTTTTTGTTTTCCTCAATGAGGAGTGTTGCTCATTTGTGAGCTTTCATTAACTCAAAGTGAAATGGTTAAAAATATTTATCCTGTTAGAATAGTCTGCATCTTTTTAACAACTCATTAAAAAAAAAAACAAAAACAAAACTCTGGCTTTTGAGATGACTTATACTAATTTACATTGTTTACCAAGCTGTAGTGCTTTAAGAACACTACTTAAAAGGCAAAATAAACTTGGTTTACATTAATTTCCCTTTATTGGCTCAAAATCATTCCTGTATTAATGAAAGTGGTTATTTGTGTTTAAGTATTAGATAACATTTTTAAATAAAGTTTGATACTATTTCTAAGCTTGTTGGGAGTAAAGGCAGCAATTGTAAAAAATGTTCCTATCATACCTTCTATTCATAAGAAACAGGCCTCTCCGCTTGATAGTTTGACTGGTAATACCTTTAAAGTATTAATTACAAAACAAAAAGAGAGCTAAGGAAATAGGAAACCAACTTAATTTCTTGGTTAAATGAGATTGCTATAAACCTGGACTAAAGGCTAAAAAGCATTATAAGTTTCATGTTCATGAAGAATCCGTTTTGTAGATTGCGTATACTCCTTTTGGTTTGTCAAAAATGCCATAATATCAGTAGACTATGATTGTCTTCAAAATAATTTCTAGGCCGCCACAGTGGCGCACAACTTTAATCCCACCCTAGGATGGGAGGCTGAGACTGGACAATCGCTTGAGTCCAGGGTTTCAAGACCCACCTGGGGCAACATTGCAAGACCTAGTCCCAAAAAATAGCTGGACATGGTGGTACGCACCTGTAATCCCAGCTACCTTGGAGCCTGAGGCTGGGGATCGCTTGAGTCCGGGGTACCCCAGGCAACATAGTGAGACCTATAGCCTCAAAATAATTTCTCAAACAACAAATGGTAAAAATTCTGTGTACTCAAGAGAACTTAACCTTACTTAAACCTGAATTGGGATTATTACTGGTGTTGCCTAGGTGTTGCTCAGATTAGCCCATGGTTTTAGGTCTAGATTGTTTGCTTTGTAAGCTATAGAATCCATACTGTTGTTACCATAGCTGTCACCATTTCCATCAGTGGTCGTGTATGATTTACTTTTCCTCGATAGTCCTACTGTCCACCACCTGTATTGATAAGTTTCTGGATGTTGCAAGAAACTGAGGTAGTCCGTTTGAATTAGAAATGAATGGTAACTTGGGACTCAACCACTGACAAAAGCAGATTTACAACTTTAAATTCATGTGTAATTACAGCTATAGGTAAAAGTTTCTTCAGTTTATTCACTCAAAACTGAAACCAGAAGTGCAAGGTTTAAATATTTAATGTAAACCTTATCAGAGATGTGTTCTATTTCATAGTTGAAGCCCTTGCGTGTTTTTGAATGAACATTTTACTGAAGCTAGAGAAAATTGTCAGGGAGAACTGGTATTATATTCTTAGCCAGACCTGGTCTAGGTATTCGGTAGTTTAGAGTCTTGGGTAAACCATTTGACTTGCGTGAAAAGTGGAATTCAACAGTGCTAAATCACATACTTAGTGTTTCGATATGAGCATCTGCCAAAATAATACTTGATAACACATAATTTAGGGTGTTCAGATTTTTTTCCCCCACATTTAACATTTTCAATTTCTGATGACCAAATAAACCTCATGTCTTAGCTATACAGGTGTGAACTTAATCATAGCTATTTGCTTTTGTTAAATTGCCAGCTATGCCAGGCATGGTGGCGCATGCTTGTGACAGCTTATGGAGTCACGGCGGGGCCTGGGGGTTGCGGTTCGAGTCCCACCTGGGGTGGGACTAGTAAAAATAACTGGGCGTAGTGGCACGCGCCTGTAATTCCAGCTACCTGGGAAGCTGAGGCTGTGGTACCCCAGGCAAAAAAAAGTTCCTCAAAGTGCGTGTTCAAAAAGGCATAGATGGGATGTGAACTTGGCATTAAGCAAGGGAATATTCCTTGCAGAGGCACTACCATAGTTCCATTCAAAATGGCAGCCAATTTTCTGGTGAAGGAGAGGATTAAGCAATGGAATTACTGTAAATTGTAATGCAAAAACTGCCCACCAAACAGCAATCTTATTTTACTGGAGAAATTGCTGGAGGTGAATTAATTGAAGACATTTCCAAGAGGATGCTGTAACGTGCATTTTGCAGACACACAGTGATCTTTCATTCTTTGTGGTGCATAGTGGTACATCTTGCAGTTGAACCTTAGATTTGAAAAGAAGCAAGTAACCCAAGGGAAAGTTCAGTCTTCACAGACTATCCTTCCCCCACTTTTAGCCAAATCTACTTGAACACCTCAGTCTGATGCAGCCATGTCTTGGTTTGATGCCAACAAGGTGGGGAAGGATGGAGTTTGAAGAAAGAGTACTGAGCTGAACTTAATGATCTCATCAGTGTTTGTGTTAGATTTTCCACCCTAAAAACGCCGTTTATTCGGTTAAATGTAAAGACTAAGTTCATGGAAAATGCTTGTCGCAGACTGATTAAGGTTTATTAGACACTCGTTAACAAAGTGGGTTTAAAATTTACGTTAAAATGTCTCACTGTGCTGCCCCTGGCGGGACTGGACCCGAGATCCCCAGACCCTGGCGCGACTCCATAAGCTGTTGCTTATAGGCATGCACCACCATGTCCACCATTTTTCACAATTGTTTAAGCAAATGGAGTCATTCGGATTGGCTAAGGAAAATACTACCCTCACCTTCCCTGAGTTGACAGGTAAACTTTAGAACCCTTTGTATTTCAATTTTCATTGGCAGTAGGGCACTAGGGGATAAACCCTTACTAACTTTTAAGGTTGTTATTATGAAAGTGGGTACAGGAGACAATGGGAGGGGGGCACACCCTATCAATTAGATATTAAGGAAACGTCTTTAAGGGAACATTTGGGGTGTTTTGGTTTTTTTTTGCATCCATGTAGCCAAAGTAAGCTAATAATGACAATATTTGAACTTATGTGAAGCTGAGTTAACTGACAATTTATGACATGCATCTTTAGACTCGCTAGTGTTGTGTCAAATTTGGGGAAAAGTTAGCACCTGTATTATATATATATGGCTGCAGGAATTTTTATCTACAGTATGCATTGTAGACAACCCTAAAAGACTGAAAGAAACTCATGAAATATTCAAGAACATCTTCCTAACCCCACCCTAATGAGAAGCAGAAACTCTGGATGCATTGCTGCTCTGAATACTCTTGGCATTAAGGAGGAAGGGGGAAATTAATTGAAGCTTATATAGTCAACCACAAATTCAAAAATTAAGTGGACAGCCGGGCACGGTGGCTCGTGCCTGTAAGCTTCAGCCTATGAAGCGGCTGGGGTTAGGGATCGCGGTTTGAGTCCCGCCTGGGGCCCGTAGCGAGACCTAGTTCCAAAAAAATAGCTGGGTGTGGTGGTGCGTGCCTGTAATCCCAGCTACGTGGGAAGCTGAGGCTGGGGGTTCCTTGAGTCTGTGGTACCCCGGGCAACAAGAGCCTGGGGTTCCACGGGCAAAAAAAAAAAAAAAAAAAAAAAGTCCATAATACTCTATCATTGCGTTCACTCCTCTTAGAATGCCTAATTTATGTCTTCAAGTTTGGTAACTATAAACCTCTTTTGACATGGAACTATTTCCTCATCTTCAAAAATCTTCCTTTGTCCTCTCACCCTAGAAGTCTCTCTTTGGAACCTACTATAGGTCAGCGTGCACTGTTTGCCTATTAAAACAAGACCAGAGTTGTACAAGCTGGGAAGCACCACTTTTTGTAGGACATTAGAGATCCAGAAATCTCTGAACGTGATTCCCTAACTGAAATCACTGACCTAGAATGTTCTTCCTTAAAAGTGTAATGAAAAGAAAATCCAAAGCCGGGCACGGTGGCGCGTGCCTGTAAGCTTCAGCCTATGAAGCAGCTGGAGCTAGGGATCGCGGTTCGAGTCCTGCTCGGGGCAACACAGCGAGACCTAGTCCCCCAAAAAATAGCTGGGCGTGGTAGCACATGCCTGTAATCCCAGCTACCTGGGAAGCTGAGGCTGGGGATTGCTTGAGTCTGTGGCACCCCGGGCAACTAGGGTTCATTTGCCTTGTGAATTAACTAGGTTGTTTTGTTTGGTGCTGCTTCATAAATATAATCAGGGTAACCTCTGATGCAATTTCTTTCTCCATGAAACAGTAGTTGTGTGACATTTACACTAAAGGAACCTCAAGAATTTTTCCGAATTCTGTCATCACAAAATGAATTGATAATTGATATTAATGATTTCCTGGATTCAATAGAATCTTAACTGTTGAATACGTACAGTTACTGCATAGATAGGAAGTCTCAACTTCAATAGAGGTTCATAGACTTTGGTGAGTCTGAACTTCCTTTAAATCTCCTAGGCTGCCTTTGTAAAATAAATTTGAGGATGTGCCTGAATTGACAGTTATCTGCCCCCATCAAGATAACTAGTCTCAAAAAAAAAAGGGGGGGGATGAGTAGGCCGGGCATGGTGGCGCGTGCCTGTAGGTGGCAGCCTAGGAAGCCACGGCTGGGGCCAGGGATCGCAGTTTGAGGTCCAACGGGGGCACGTAGCAAGACTTAGTTCCCCCCCACAAAAAAATAGGTGGGAATGGTGGTGTGCGCCTGTAATCCCAGATACCTGGGAAGCTGAGACTGGGGATTGCTTGAGTCTGTGGTACCCTGGAAAACATGAGCCTGTGGTTCCACGGGCGAAAATAGCGAGACCTAGTCTCAAAAAAAAAAAAAAAAAAAAAAAAAAAAAAAAAAAAAAAAAAAAAAAAAAAAAAAAAAAAAAAAAAAAAAAAAAAAAAAAAAAAAAAAAAAAAAAAAAGGAATGACTAGTTGCAGAATATTCCTGCAATTTTGGAGAGAAAAACTTCAGAATAGTCTTGAAAAGCACACACCCACGCATGGTACTGTGAAGTCATTGTTTTTGATGAAATTTCTGGAGTAGATACTAAAAATCATGCTTGAAAAATGCCATTTCTCTTCAATTTCACAAAGTCCCTCACATGTGGTACTGTATCTTAGTTCACAGCTTGATCTACACAGGTAGGTAGTTTGTCAACTCTGTGGTTTCAAATATAATCCAAATGTCTTCATTTTCATATCTCCCACTTCTGCTCTCCAGGACCATATACATCAGTATTTAAACTCAATCTGAGAGAAACTCAGTCTGACAGAAAATGTAAATATTACCTGGTTTTCCTATCCCTTTTTTTCAGTAATACCAATATTCCTCATTCACTTTTCACATAAGAAACCTAGGAACTATCTTTGATAATGTTCCTGCCTTCACATATTGTCACCACATATTCAAGACTACTTGGAAAATAGTTTTTAAACTCATCTTGTTGTCTTTTTCGTTCTACCTACTCTAAGCCACTATATTTCATAGACAACTGAAATAATGTACTAGTAATCAAGCCTCAATCCTCTCCCTTATTACTCTCTCTATTACTACTCAAATATGTCTGAGGGCTACAGTATGCACATCATCTAAGGATCTCAAGCCCTCGTTTGTTCAGACTTAACTGAATCAAAATACAGGTTTTAACAAATCCTATCACTCCTCTGAATATTTCAGGAGCTTTTCCAAATGCAAATCTGATTGTTATTTCCATTTTAACCTTACTCTTAGTATACATACCACAATCCCTGATTCACCTGGATGTGGTGGCACACACCTATAATCGAAGCACTGGGAGGCAAGAGGACAGGGATCGCTTGAGTTCTCTGGTTTGAGACTACCCCAGGCAACATGAGACCTGGTTCTCGAAAAAGCAGGAGGGTGCAGTGGCGGGTGTCTGTAATCCCAGCTACCTGGGAGACTGAGGCTGGGGATCTCTTCAGTCTGCAGGATAAGGACTACCCTGGGCAACATAGCGAGACCTAGTCTCAAAAAAGAAAAAAAAAAGCCCTGATGTCCTCTTCAACAGTAATTTTTAATGCCCTTGAACAGTTATGCCTAAAATAATTTTGAAAAATTATATGCCTTGTACAAATTTTATTTTTATTTAATATTTTCATAATTTTTTTTAGACTAGGTCTCGCTATTTTTGCCTGTGGAATTGCAGGCTCATGTTGCCTGGGCTCATGTTGCACAGACTCAAGCAATCCCCAGCCTCAGCTTCCCAGGTAACTGGGATTACAGGGCGTGCGCCACCACGCCCAGCTATTTTTGGGACTAGGTCTCAATATGTGCCCCCAGTGGGACTCGAACCACAATCCCTGTCCCCAGCCGTGGCTTCCTAGGCTGCCACCTACAGGCATGCGCCACCATGCCCAGTCCATTTTCATAATTTTAAAGCAGTAGTTGCAAGGGACTTTTTATTTTCTTTTTGAGACTAGGTCTCACTACTTTTGCCCGTGGAACTGCAGGCTCTCGTTGCCCGGGGTACCACAGACTCAAGAAATCCCCAGCCTCAGTTTCCCAGGTAGCTGGGATGACAGGCATGTGCCACCACACCCAGCTATTTTTTTGGAACTAGGTCTCGCTACTGACCCCAGGCGTGACTCAAACTGCAATCCCTGGGACCAGTCGCTTCATAGGCTGAAGCTTACAGGCACAAGCCACCGCGCCTGGCCCAGATTGAACTTTCAAGTCATAGCACAGAAAGTCCTCAAACTGTGGGAATGAAAGTAATCCTAATCTGGAGGTCTTTATTCAGCAGGTCAATCAAGTTTGGTAGAACACTGACATACTTAGATATCAAGGTATCCATAATTTCCTTCCATAAAGTAGAACAAGCAGAGGATATGCTCTGCTCCACCAAAGTAGAATAAATACATGTATTGCTATCTCATGAATAGTATCTAAAATATTTTATAGTTTTGCTTCAGCATGTCTGATTTTCAATCTTAAGTATTTTATTTTCTCAGGAATTCAAGGCTTCACCAGAAGGGTTTCATGACAGAAAGAATTAATGACCCTACACTAGAACCTAAAGGTCTCCAGTTGGTCTCTAGGCCAGAAGAATGTGGAAAAGAGTCATGGTCTGATGACTACTTAACCCAGTGAAGGTCAGTACCAAAACTGGTTTTATTGCACAGAAATGTGGTTGGTAGAGAAAAGTGAGAAAGTGGAATAGAAGACAGGGGATACAGAGAATTATTAGTTAATATTCTTGGTGTTAAAAAAAAATCAGTGTATTGTTGTGAGTAGATAATAAATGGATACAAAATTTAAAAGTCACACAGAATATAGTGAAGAGGGAGTGACTACCTCTATCCCTCAACCATATTTCCTCTCCTTGGAGAAAATTTGTAAATCCTGCCTGTGCCTGGAGGGGAGACCTCGGGTAGGTTGCATCCACTCATGCAGAGGGCACAGTGGGGTGCAGGCCATCTGCTCCCCAACTTGGGGGCCACTGGGTATATATGTACAGCGGCATTTATTTAAAAATCACAAACAAAACTAATGTAAGATAATAGAAAATGATTACTTGAGTATTACAAAACTTTCAAACCTCATCAAAAGTCTGTGTAATGTGTGCATTATATTATATGAAAATATAATAAAGTTAGACTTTAGCAGCATGTTTTGTGCACACAATTTGCATTTACAATCAACTTAGAAATAATGGTCTCCATGACTTGTAATTTGTGTTTTGATAAATCAAGAAAATTTGATACATAGGTTACATATAAAATAGAGTTTAAGAATATAAAGTACCAGCTGAATTTTTAGAATAGTATTTTAAAAGTCTTTTTAAAGACATACATATAAAAATATATAGTGTATTAGTATGATTTAGACTAATAATTCTGCTTTTTGCAAAATATGCTATCTGTGGTGGTGGGAGAACCTTGGGGTATACAATGATATAAAATATACATATACGCAATCAATAAAAAACAAACACACATGTCTACCTAAATGAAAAGCAACTAGGGAAATGTACATTAATATGATAAAATTTTGTCACTTTTTTTTTTTTTTGAGACTAAGTTTTGCTATTTTTGCCCATGGAACCCCAGGCTCTCGTTGCCCGGGGCACCACAGAATCAAGCAATCTCCAGCCTCAGCTTCCCAGGTAGCTGGGATTACAGGCGTACGCCACCACGCCCAGCTGTTTTTTTTTTTTTTTTTTTGGAACTAGGTCTCACTACGGGCCCCAGGCGGGACTCGAACCACGATCCCTAGCCCCGACCGCTTCATAGGCTGAAGCTTACAGGCACGAGCCACCGTGCCCGGCCAATTTTGTCACTCTTGATGACTTGAATTATTTTACATACAATTAGTATAATTTATTCAAATGAAAAAAATAATTGTAAAAAATTATTCATGTATTGAGCACCAAATCTTTAAGTACTTTAATGACTTTAGTTGATTTCAGTGAGATCAGAGAAGCATATATATATCAATATATCAAATAATATACCGTTTTATTGTTAGTATATGAACAGTGAGTTCAATGAGCAATCTTAAATAAAAGAATTTCAAATTGAATTTTGTACAGAATGAGGCAGTGTTAAAGAGGAAATCTAATATTTTAGAGCCAGAGGTTTAATTTTCTGAATATTTAAATTCAGTACTAATTCATTGTATGCATTATTATGGATGACTTTACAACAGATGTTAATCAAATCACTTCAGTGTTCCATAAGTCTAATTTTCTATCATATCAGAAAATCAAGGATAATCAAGTTATATTGTTGAGTGTAGAGACTGATCTCAGAGTTGAGAAAGCAGTCTAGAAATTGAATCAGTTTTGTAATATTTAGTTTAATGGAAATATGAAATTGGAGTAAGCTTTAAGAAAAGAAAATTGCTGACAAATCCCTGTAAGCGGCAGCCTAGGAAACTGCGACCGGAGCCAGGGATCACGGTTCGAGTCCGGCCGGGGACATGTAGGGAGACTTAGTTCCAAAAAAAATAGCTGGGCATGGTGGTACGTGCCTGTAATCCCAGCTACCTGAGAAGCTGAGGCTGGGGATTGCTTGAGTCTGTGGTACCCCGGGCAACGAGAGCCTGTGGTTCCACAGGCAAAAATAGCGAGACTTAGTCTCAAAAAAAAAAAAAAAAAAAGAAAAGAAAGAAAATTTCCTCTAAAGGTTTGACCTTAATGAGTAGTCTAACATCATTTTTCTTTTTTTTTACTTTTTGAGAAAAAAAGCTTTGTTACTAAAGCTGACTGATTCAAGCTGGGCACGGTGGTGCTGACTGTAAGCAGCAGCCTATGGAGCGCGGCTGGGACTGGGGATAGCAATTCGAGTCCTGCCCAAGGCAACATAATGAAACCTAGTCCCCCAAAATAGGGTGTGGTGGTGTGTGCCTGTAATCCCAGCTACCTGGGAAGCTGAGGCTGGGGATCGCTTGAGTCTGTGGTACCCCGAGCAACGTGAGCCTGCGGTTCCATGGGCAAAAACAGCAAGACCTAGTCTCAAAATAAATAAATAAATAAATAAACAAACAAACAAATAAAATAAAGCTGACTGATTCATAGCTGGTAAAATGGTCAAACATGTAAGACTAAAGAGAGGATACTGTGAAAGTATCCTCTTTCAATGAAAGTATTTCATTCATAAAGAAATGAAATAGAAAGTTACATATAAATAAGAAATTTATAGAAATTTATATTTATTTATAGAAATAATTTCCGTAAATAAGATAAAGATTAGTCCCTATGGAACAAGTCAGCTGAATGATTACATCTCAGAGACCAGTATGGCTGATCAGCTGACTGAAGGACACGTTGCAGACTTTAGAGACGTCACTGTTGCACGTGTAACAAGAAAGGAATTGCAAACTAATGGGGTCTTTTGGGCAGAACCCCACAGATGCAGAGTTACAGGACATGACTGATTGAGCAAATGTTGATGTTAGTGTTGCGATTTGACTTCCCAAAATTTCTATCATGGCAAGAAAAATGAGACACTGAAGAAATTAGAGAAGGCTTTATCTGTGTGTTTTTTAAGTATGGCAAGCCTATGTTAGTACACGGAGCTTCTCCATGGGACAACAAACCTCGGAGAGAAGTTAACAGGTAGGCTGATGGTGATACACAGCATGAGGAGCTTGTACAAATGATGACGGTAAAATGTACAGATGACAGCAAAATGTACATTTACAGAATATTAAATTTGTTAGGTAAAATTGTTTATTTGCCTTTTTTTTTTTTTTTTTTTTTTTTTT
>PVHY01015740.1:0-35355 GCA_004024945.1 Uropsilus gracilis | reverse complement strand
CTCTCCTCCCTCCCTCTCTCCCTCTTCCTCCTTCCCTATCTCCTCTCTCTCTCCCTCTTCCTCCTTTCTTCCCTCATCCTTCTCTCTTCCTCCTCCCCTCCCTCTTCTTCCTCCCTTCCCTCCTCCTCCCTTCCCTCCTCCTTTTTTCTTTCTCTTCCTCTTTCCCTCCCTCCTCCCCTCTCTTCCTCCTTACCTCCCTCTCTCCCTCTCTCTTCCTCCTCCCTTCCCTCCTCTTTCCTTCCCTCCTCCTCTCTCTTCCTCCTTCCCTCCTGCCTCCTTTTCTCCCTCTCTTCCTCCTTCCCTCCTTCCTCCTTTTCTCTCTCTCTTCCTCCTTCCCTCCCTCCTCCTTGTTCTTCCTCCTTACCTCCCTCTCCCTCTCTCCCTCCCTCTCTCTTCCTCTTTCCCTCCCTCTCTCCCTCCCCCTCTCTCTTTTCCTCCCTCTCTCCCTCTCACACACACACACTGGGACAATTCAGACACACCCATCATGTAACATGCATATCTCTGAAATGGAAGGAAACCAGAAGACACACAGGAGGCCCTGGCCAAAATGGAGATGACACCAGACTCCACAAAGTGACCCTGGCCAGGAATCGCTTTTCCCCATCAACGTCATAATGAAACAATCCCAAAGGCGACACTCATCAGCCATCTTGGGGTATCTGATCAAACTACAGTTCTCACACAGAGGGGTTCTGTCACCGTTCCTCTCACAGCGAGTGACAGAGCCAAATTCATACTTACTTAAATGTTAAAGGGGGAACATTAAAAAAAAAATCTGTCCATACAAAAGAGGATGAAAGGGAAGGTCCAAACACGGGGAAAGTAACTGGAGTTTTGGAACCTGGGAGAAGGAATCACCCAAATGTCTCCTAAAACTGAAATCATTTGCCAGTTCCAGCTGTTGTTGGTCAAATAGCTCATATCTCTTTGGTGTGTGGAGATGCCCACACTCTGAAGTTTTCTGAAATGTGAAGAGCACCTCCATGGTAAGGCATGGTATTTTACCCAATTTTGTTAAATCTGTGCAAACACTTATTCACATGGACAAGCAGAGGATGTGGGAGGTCCAGTAAGTCACACCCTTTAAAAGGACATAGGTGGTCAGCGCCACCTTTGTGGATTCAACGCTAAAGAAAGAGAAACAGATGCAGAAACAAAGAAAAAAAAAGGAAATGCATGAAACAGAAAAGCTTTACACAGTAGAAGAAAATATCATCTCATTGTAAAGACATCTTGTAGAATGGGTGGAGATATTTGCACTGTACATATCTGACAAGGGGATCAGATCCAAATTACCTAAGTAACTCAGAAAACCCAACAGCAAATAACCTGGTTGAAAAATGGACAGGGGATGTATAGGCACGTCTCCAAAGCTGATGTACAGATCTGGCCAACAGGCACCTGAAAAAAGGCTCATTTGGTGCTGTTATTAGGGAGATGCAAAGCCAAGCCACAGCGATTACCACCTCACACTTGCCAGGACAGCTGTTCCCACAAAGACAAGAAATAACATTTTGGTGAGGAAATAGGGAAAAAAGGAATCCTTCCACACTGTTGGTGGGGATGTAAATTCGCCGCCATTATGGAAAACAATGAGGAGATTCCACAGAAGTTAAGAAAAGAAATACCAGATGATCCCCTCTCCCACTTCCGGGTATTTACCCAAACAATAGAGACACGCTAATTCAAAAAGACAGCTGAGCTCCTATGCTCACCGCAGTTATTCACAGAAGCAAAATATGGAAATAATCTAAGTGTTCATCGATGAATGAGCTGGGGAACAAACGGTGGCATCCATGCACAATGGAACACTAGTCAGCTGTGGAAAAAGTGCAGTTTTGTCATTTACAATGACTTAAATGGACCTTGCAAGGACTATACTAAGTGAGCTAAGACAAACACTGCATGATTTCACCTCAGTGTAGAAGATAAAGAAACAAAGCAAAGGCACCAACAGAACAAAAACAGAACACACCGATAGAACAAAACTGGAGCTTAGCAGAAGGGAAAGGAGTTGGGTGAAATAAACCAAGGGTGTCCACCCTACAAGCATGGACAGACACGAGAGTTTTGATCACGAGGCAGACTGTACAGATCTGGAGTTATAATTCAGCACACTTGAAATTCGCATATTGCTATCGTAGACACCGGTGTTCCCTATTGCAATAACAATTTCAAAAATGGTAATATTTTGGAAAGACTCATTAAACTGGAAGAGAGTGTTAGTGTTCTGACGTTCATGATCATTTGGCATCAGCATGCTCTATGGTAAATTGGGCTGTGGAAGTCTAATTGAGGGATCACCCCCAAACACCTCTTGCAGATTGGCAAACTCTAACTCAACCAAACAGCCTGATGACTCATTGCCTATTTTTCCAAAGTTGCCCCTTGCTATGAATACACGTATGTCTATATATATTTTTTCTCAGCCCAAGTCTTTACCTCTTTCTCCATGTGTAATCCTTCTGCTCTTATATTTCTTTCAAACACTTCTCTCTTTTCCGTCTGGGGGTTGGATTTTCTGTATACAAGAATGTAGTCAATTCGACACTTTCCGTCTCTAAAGTAAAGCCCATTTGATTTGTTTTTCTCTGGCACTGTCTGCGAAGCAAGGGAAAGAGAACAGTTTTGAGACACTCATAAAGCTACAGCCAGATGCAGAATAATAGAGAGCAACTAAAATGAAAGGAATTTTTGTTTTATCAAAAATTACTTTTTTTGGCTAAAATGTAAGAAAGAGGAGATGGGATAGTTGTTGGAAAAAGCACCGAGTCAATGGGCAAAACTTAGGACAACTAACAATACTGTCAGAAAGATGTACAGCAACTGAGAACTCTCATATTCTACAAGTGAGAGTGAAAATTGATTTATTTACTTTGGAAAACACACACCAATATTATCACATAAAACTGAACATGAAACACCAGAGAAATGCCGGATAATGTTAATTAGGCAACACGTAGGACTATTCATAGCAACGTTACTCATAAGAGCACAAATTTGAAAAAAATAATAGAGGTCATTTCAAATATCCCTGGGCAGGTAAATAGACAAACCAATTGTACAATAGTAATGCTGTGGAATATTATATAACAGTGAAAATAAATGCACTACAATTGCATTTAATAGGCATAAATCTTATATATCAATATAAGGAATAAAAGCATTTCAAAGAAGACTTCATACTGCATGACACCTTGGGTTGTTTCTTTGTTGTTCACTTTGTCAGCATGTAGGCTAAAATTGGAAGGAGACAGAGCTTATTAACATGGCCCTTGAGTAAGGTGAAGTGCAAATTTATGTAAGGTTTCATATTTAAATAAAAAAAACACGTAGTAGCATATGAGAGCTGTAAGGAGAGATCTGGTGAGGCTAGCAGAAGCAAATAGTTTTCTCCGTGCAAAGGTGTCATCCTTTGCAATAACACAAACATCCGAATACATCGGAAGTGAAAGACAGGTTCAGCGTGATGCCCTGTAGCCAATGCAGACACAAAGGAGGTAGCAATCCCACTGAGAACCACTGACGACCTTTAATAAAAATACTTCTTCCAAAATGGCACCAGGATGGATGCCTATAGTTGTTTCAGTTCTCCAGGGGCAGATAGAATGTCCAAGGCTCCAACCACATGGTCTGGAGGGGACTGAGTCACCCTGTACTTTACACAGGGAAGCTCATCCTCAGGAAGCTAACCTCCAGCTCCTTGAAGTCGCCCCAAATGTGGGTGATCTTAAAATGATGCATGGTTTGAAACATCTTCCTTTGTATAAACAGAACTTCTTTAAGAAGGGAAGCGCATGACCTAGTAGAATTGAGTTTCAAGTCTCCATAGATTTGGGGTCCCTGGAATGTGCTAAAACCATCCAGCAGAGGAACCTACAATTCAGTGAGTTGTGACTTTAAAAGAACCTTGGTTACGGAGGGTCCCCCCTGGATCAAGAGTTCTGTTTTTAAGAAATTACACTCTTACCTCTCCTCCTGCTTCCAACCTGCTTGCATCATCTGAGGTGCTCGTGAGATTTCCAGGGTGAAGGAGAGAATCATCATCTTTGCAAGGACTGTTGACAGCTTCTAATTCATCAAAAAGAATATTGACATCCTTGGCCACTAAAACCAAAGCAAACACATAAGTGGGGTGAAGAATCTCGGCTCCTAAAGCAATTCAAAAGTCAGCTTCTCCCTTTGGCTTTGTATTTTTCCATTTCAATAACATATTTGAGTGACAAGTACATTATTTCCTAAGAGAAAAAGATGCAAAACACGTTTGGCCAACGATGCCTTTGCTAGGCAAGATGAAGGCAAATGTGGAGCAAATTAGGTCCATCATACGAACAATTTGCTTTCCATGATAACAGGAAGGACTGTGTTGCCCTTTCCTACTCTTCTTTTTGACCATAAGGTCCTTTCACTTAAGACTTGTGGGAACTGAATATCTGTGGCTGAGATGACCTATTCGTTCTTATTTAGGAACCAAACAACTTGGTAAGCAAACCCATAAATACACAATGCTGGCTCAGTAAGAATTATGATTTTTATACTCCGCCACCTCTTTAGTGCCTAACAGAGAAAACCCGAATCAGCTAGGTTTTCTGCCTTTCTTCTTCTAGCCACGAACTGAAAGCACGAAGTGAACCATTCAGAAGCTCTCCCCAGAGACTGCTGGTGCTGACATCCCAGCCACACACACAATGTTGATGACCACAGTCCCTACACAGAACACTGAGTGCAGACTTGGCGCTGCTCATCATCCTCCAAAGGAAGGCCAGCTCGGGGCGAAGAGAAAATATAATACCAGCCACATACGGGTCCCTCTTCACCAGTTCGAATTACAGAACAACACTGAAGTTCACTTTTTTCTCGCTGCTTTAAAAATAGCTAAGAGTCTTTCATCTATCAGAAGCTACTGCTTAGGAGACAGTTCTTACCCAGGCCTGTAAGAGTACTCATTCTTTCCTTCCATTTTATTTTTAGGTACCTACCTCCTCTGTGTCAGGCCCAGAGCTTTGTGGTCACTGTACTTTGGTAAATCCAAGTGGCATGTCATTCTGCTCTTGTAGCATTAAGTAAACAAGACAAGTAATCAAAGAAAAGTAAATTGTGTCGAGTGCTACAGATGAGCAGAGTTTGATTTAGAAAGAGGGAAAGGTGATATTAAGCGGGGTAATTAGGTTCTCATGCTATAGCTAAGTGTATGATTTTAGATTATTCATTTATGGTCAAGATTTTCACCTGTGAAATAACAGATATTGGAATAAAATCAACATCTTACCCTGTGGGAGGCTGAACCTTGGTTGCCTAAGGTGACCTGAGATGAGATTATATCACCTGAGGTGGTGAGTGGGACTTTGTAGATGTGACTAAGACAAAGATGTTAAAAAGGAGGACTCATCCCAAATTCCATGGGTGGGTCCACGGGAATGGCAAGGGAGGGAGAAGGTGGCCAATCACAGTGAGAGGTTAGAAGGTTGCAGGGGGGAGGATGGGGTCATGAGCTAAGGAGTGCAGGTGGCTTCCCCAGACTGAAAAGGAAAAGAGCAGAGTCTTCTCAAGAGCCTCAAGGAGGAACACGGTCTTGCTGAAACCTGCTAATGCCAGACCTCCAGACAGTAGGGTAACAAATGTATGTCTTCTAAGTAACTCAGTTTGTGGTCAATTCTTGCAACAGTGAAAAGGAAATGAATAGACTTTTTAGGCTACAAAGAAGAATACGTTGAGATGTTTTCATGCAACCAACAATCAGGTGCACCTTCACCATGTAAGGAGGTACAACATATCCATGCAGGTGCAAGATCAAGATCAACTTTCTGATCATCCCATACAAAGAAGCCTCCCTCCATCAACTAGTCTCTCTCACTGCTTTCCTGGCTCAGCACTTATCATAATTTGCAATTATATTTTTGTTATGTTTATATAGGATTTTGTTTATTATTACTATTATTATTATTATTATTATTATGTTGACTGGATGCTTACCCTATTACACATAGGCTCTATGGGGCTGAGAATCATGTGTCTTGACTGTTATGACACAGAGTAGCGCTCCCCCCCCCACAATACTGTTGAATGAAGCACTGATGAGTTCAAAGAGGTAACACTTTAATGATGGCTGAGCCTCTTTCCCCCCAACATTCTCCAACATTCTCTGATGGTTAGGACCTTGCACAGACATTCTGCCAAATGAGATTTTTTATTCACAAAACAGAAACTCTTGTTTGAAGGAGACACTGACTGACTTTTCAGATAGATTAAAATTCAAAAAGGTATTGGTTAATTTGAAAAATGGAATAAAAACATAATTTTAAAGTCAGAAGACCTGCTTACTCTTCCAAACCACTTCTATCAACTTACTGTTCTACCTCTTAGCTAGTAGAGTCTGTGACCCTATTTCCTCCCTGGTGAGACATGTGTAGAAAACTTCTCTTTCGCTGTGACTAAGGAGATAAGATAATGTGCATATTAGCAGGTTGGCTGATAAGAGATAAGACCCACAGGAGATGATGCTTGTTGATTTTAGACTCTGGGTTCTTAAGTTGGCATCTGAGTCTTATCAGCATAATAAGGCAGAAGGAGCATTGATAGTTGGAATGGTTGTCATGAGGAATGGATCGGGATTAGATGAATGATAAAGGGGAAGTTGAAGAAGATGCTGAGATGTTTCTAGATGTATTCTTGCATCACACTGGCAAAAACTTTGGATCCTCTACCCACCCATGACAATGACCTTTGTACTCTGCACCAGGACATTCCACCCTCCTGCCAAAGCCACTTGGCATAATCTCTCAAGCCAACATCTCTCCTTTGGTACTACCCAAATAAGGTGAAGAACAATCGGCTTTGATGCCACCTGCCATCATTTTCTTAAGGAGAAAGAGGACCCAACTTTCCAAGTGAATCAATTTAAACATTCTCATGGATCCAAAGTTTTTGCCAGTGTGATGCAGGAAGACATCTATAAACGAATCTCAGCATCTTCTTCAACTTCCCCTTTATCATTCATCTTATCCCAATCCATTCCTCATGACAACCATTCCAACTATCAATGCTTCTTCTGCCTTATTATGCTGATAAGACTCAGATGCCAGGTGATAATACTCAGAAAGCAGGTGTTGAGAGCCAACCTGCACCAGACACTGCACTGAGTCAGGAGCTGGGACTGAGATGCTGGTCATGGTGGACACGGTCCCTGTCTTACTGAGCTCCTGGCCAGTGAACACGGGAAGGGGGTCTCTCCAGCCACAGAAACGAAAGCCACCAACATACCCCTCAGGAGAATGAGGCCATTTGTTAAAGGGCTTCATCACCTCCCTCTGACGTGCTCCTCAAGTAAAAAATGCCAGATAATTATCTTCCCAGTAGCATTTGCTACTAGGCTCATTAAACAAAAGGGCAAAGTGTTCTGAGGAGTGAATTAAGAATAGCAAGAGGCAGAGACTGCCAAAGTCTCACACAAGCTAGTTCTGGCCAGGCCTGCACTGCACTCAGGGACGTGTGAACAGCATGGGGCAGCAAGAGAGGGCAAGGAGGCAGGAAGCATGCAGGTGGGTATGCAGGGGACCTGCCCAAGTCATGGCCTTGAGTGACCTTTCCACCTAAAAAGGGGTGGGGGCACATGACCACATGGGAACCTTCCAGCAGCTGGAGATTGACCAGCCGCTCATCAACCAACAGACTAAGCATACTGAGCCCAGCAGAGAGGCTTCCAAGGGCTGCTCTTGCCACGCTACCCCAGGTTAGAAGCAGATCAGGGAAGTCAGGATGGGGGTGACGATGGCAGATCCGGAACTTCTTTCTGAGTCAGGAAGTCAAGTTTGCTGCAAACAGACCAGATCTGCTCATCCAATAGTGGCCATCACTTCAATTATTCCTACAGCAAAAATCACTGGGGATGGCGGCTATTGTCCATTCTCCAGGAAGAAAGTGGCCACAATTATACTGTAAGGAGGCCCCCCCCAAAACAGACATGAACAAGTGACCTTCTGCCCTCTGTTAGGTGGTGCAAAAATGCCTAAGATGTGCATGGGAAGCCTCTTCTTCAGGCAGGAGGGTGAAATGGAAGCAAGTCGGACTGATCAAGGCAATGACATTAACCAGCAATGAATGTATCTTAGGAATAGTCTCAAAGAGAGAAAGAAATAAAAACCAAAAAGTCAAATACTTTAATTGATTTTTTTCTTTAATTCTCTATTTTCCAAATGCATCAGAAGCTCCCCACTTTGCAACAGCAGCAAGGGAGTACTTTAATCTCAGTATTTTCTGCTGCGGAGAAAATAAAGTAAAATTATAGGTCACTGGAGAAGGCGTGTGAGGGCTGTGCAGTGTAATCTAGGTATCTATATCTGTCCTCCAGAGTCCCGTTTCATTAGACTATTTTTGTCCCAGGTTCCCAGTGATTCCATCTGGTCCTCAGAATTCTGAAGGCATTATGACCTCAAAGCCTCATAAGGAAATGCAAAAAAGAACACCTCTGGGAATAATTAAGAAAGGGAAATGAAAACCTTTATAACTCAGTAGTGCACTGTTACCAAGTTTGGCTTTTTTGGATGTTTTTATTACAAAAAAATGTATTTTTCAAGGTAGTATGTTCTAATGTTACAAAGTATGACAACTTCAAAGTACCGAACAATATTTCAGTACAACTAATCTAACAGCTGCCATGTCTTTAGCATAAGTGAGCTTCACGCTAAGAGACATGTCCTGAGATTTCTACAGGCGCCTGTGCTCAAAAGCACAGCTGTGAGGTGCTAGAACACATCTTTTCAACAACTGGCCACTTAACCAGTGGTGTCTTTGGCATTTGCTGGTGCAGTTACGATGCTGCAAGGGCAGTGGCCTGGGGTGTGTACAGCACACGCAACAGGGGACCAGGATCACTGGCCTGTCTTGGGACAGCCTGCTTCTGGGGAGAGTGCCCTTTGGAAGAGCAGGCAGATATCAGGGCAACATTTGGGACTGAGCAGGCAATGTAGGGTCCCGGGAGAGACATCTCAGGGGACCAGATGTCCCTAATCACTGACCAGTAACCTTGGCTGTCTTTTCACAACCTGAGACTAGGTTTTGTTTGAAAAATCCTCTACGTCTACTGATCATACCTTCCCCTTCAGAAAGCATGTAAGCTCTAGACGCAGACAGGACTGTATTCACATACTACCTCTCCTGCCTAGTAGTAGAGAGTCTGCTATTGAACTGATTCAAGGTCAAACTTCTTTAACTTTAAAAGGGCCATAGCACCATGGACCACACAGGATGGCTGAAAGGGAGACCAGCAAGCCGCCAACGCTTATGCTTGTCCTGCTGGGCACTCTTGAAGAGCTTCACACAGATGAGCTCTAACTACCAGCTTTGACAGCTGTGGGCAGGAGGGCAAAGAAAGTGGAAACTAGGTAAAATAATCTAGCTAAAAGGTCAGTCACAGAGTGACCAGTTAATATGACAGTTTCAAGATAGACCAGTCTTTCTCTCTTCTCTTTTGAACTCTATCTTTGAATATATTTGGAAACTTACCATTGAATGTATCTTTCTCAGTCAATGGCTTGCTAAGAGAAAAACTGTGTGTGTGTGTGCACGTGAACACATACATACAGTCAGTCTCTCATTATAGGGAGATACATAAAGCTTTTCTCCTCGGAAGTGGTCAATTGGTTTTCATTTTGGACAACTAAATGGAACAGGAATGGTGAATGTTTACATTTTTCCCTGAACTGAACAGCGTACTGCAACATCCATTGCTTTAAAATAACATGCTTCATACTCCGGTATAACAGGAGGCATGGAAAGACCAATGCATGGATAAAGTAACACGTTTTTCTTCATAAACTGGACATACGCTATGGGGGAGGAGGTGATGAGAAACAACTTGGCATGATCAGTCACTCTGAGCCATTTTCTTTTGAATAGATGAAGCTAGTCCAAGAGCATAAGCATGATGGACAAAAAAAAAAAAGTCATTTTCCAACAAAGAAGCACAAGAAGGAGTTTTGCATTGAGATGCAACGACATGGGAATTAAAGTGTAACATCTAAGCAAGTAACTTCTCCTATTTTTACATGGTCTTTTCTTTAACAGAACGAAGACTGATGTATGGATAGATGATTCGTTATTAACTCAAGCATGTATTAACCAGGGAAAGGAAGTGTACCTTTTAAAATGAAGAAAACAGCATTGACTATTCCAAGAGTTGTTTTAAGAAAGCAAAGAGGTAGATGGAGGAGCATGTATCATAAAAGCTATTCAACCTCAGACCTCTAAGAAATATTTTAAACACACACACACACACACACACACACATACATACTTACATCTACCTTGACCTTGAGGATTGTACACATAAGTCTACAAAATCCAGAGAACAGTGAAATCTTTCCAGCATTCCACTAGTCTCAATAAAAGTCTAAAAGGTCTCAATAAATCTCAAGAAAACTCAATAGAAATATTTGTGGTTGAGGAGTTTACTGATGTCTAAATTCCATATTTGTACACAAACATATTTGTATCTTTTCTCACAAAGGTTTCTATAAACAATTTTAAGGCACAGTCCCTTCAAGAGGAGACTGTGTGTTCTTATACTTCAAAATATTAATCCATTGGTCAAACAGTTGAACCACATTTGGGACCAAGTAGGAACTGAAGGTAGATTTCCTACCAGAAATGAGCAGACTGTGAACAGCCTCCCAACCCACTTAGCATAATTTTTTTTTAACAAGAAAACAGATTTGTTCCAAAGCATTATAAAATTCTTCAACTGAACACTAATTCAAAGGGAAATCTGCACCTCTATGCTTATTGCAGCACTATTTGCAATAGTCAAGATAGGGGGAAAGCGTGTACTCCCCAAACAGACAAGTGGATTAAGAAGAGGTGGAATATATACACAGTGGAATACTACTCAGTGATCAAAAAGAATAAACTCATGCCTTTGGTGGCAATATGAGGGGAGTTGGAAGGGATGATGTTATGCAAAATAAATCCGAAGGAAAAAGACATCAGATGATGTTGCTTACATGGGGATATAGACAAACTGAGCAAAAGGTTAGGGGAAAAAGACAAAACTTGCAAGCTGACCATGGACCCATAGACCTGAGGCACCCAGCAGGAGAGAGATAGGAGAGGGTTCAAAGGGAAGAGGAAAGAGCATAAGGGATGGGGGAGATGGATCATGGGGCTATCGTGGTGGGAGAACTAGAGGGAGAAACCAGAGGATAGATAGCAAATAGTGCCCCAAAATTAACAATGATTAATTTTTAATTAATTGGATAATAAAAAAATAAAATTCTTAAACCTATCGAAACCTTGCTTTGTGTTTTAAAATGAAGTATTATTTTCTTGCCCTTCTTTTGAAATTTTAATATTAGTTATTCAGACACACACTCGTTCTACTTGTTCATAAAGAAGTGACTACTCTAAATAAGAAAACAGTCAATGTGACATACAAATATGTTTCACTAACATACACTAAACAGCAATTACCACACACACCATCTTATCAACATTTGGCTCATTTTGATGTAAGTCCATTCGGTCCTCAGAAATTTAAGTTCAGTCCTTATACTTGCATAAAAGTTTTAATCCTTTCAGTGCCATATATTCAACATCTTTCAATCAAATGGAGTAATTATATTATTTTATAACTTTCCATGAATAGTTATTTTCTCTCCCAAATGTCTAGTAATTTGAGTTTTACTCTCCTGGAAAAATTCTTGTCTTCTTCATTAACCCAACACAGGTGACCATCCAACCAGAACAAAGAACTTATCTTACACACTTCATTAAAAATATTTTTCTCAGAAGTAACCTCATTTTCCTGTTTCAGGATTCTCAACCTGTGTGCTTAAACCCTTGAGCACATTTATGAAGTTGTCCTACTTGGAAAGTGAAGATATCAATTATCTCATAAAGTTGAGAGAACGGTAGACCAAGGTATGACTAACATGCAAATGCTTAAAATGATTCGTAAGATCAGAACACAATGCCATCAGACTGAAAGTAGCAAGAAGTGCAATATTTCTTTTGAGACTGATCTTTAGACTGACATTCTCAAATCCAACACAGTATAGTATGCTGGATCTATAACATCTAAGGATAAAATTCTGCATCAACACCAAAAATGCACAGAGTAGAACAAGATTCCTGTTTTAAGCTCCAAAGTCAACAGTTACTTCTTACTGCTTCTATTTGAGCACAGAAACAGTATTCTAGTTCCATAAAGATTTGTCCTTAATTAGGATTTATCAAGAGATCTAAAAAATGATACTACCTAGAGTTTTATTAATTAACACAGCATACAGCACATATAGAACTATCATCCCAGTGCAGTTTTCCCACCAGGTTGCTTGGAAGATCGCAATGCTATGGAGTTATTGCACAGATTAAATCTACATTTCATGAGCCTTCTTTTTTGGTCTCAAAATTATTTCGCATAGCATCTCTTTTTAAGACTTTTTTACAACTTGCCATCTGAGGTTTCTAGCAGCATTTCCCCTCCCAGTGATTACAGCAGTTTCTCTTGCCATGGTGAATTTAAAATTGGGGTGAAACTTACTTTCTTGAATTGCATTAAGAATCTCTGAAAAGTCCACATCACTCTTGGAGCCGTCAGGGAGTATTTGCATATCCAGCTGGTAGCCTTGCAAATCCACACCTCCTTCTGGAGAAAGGAAAGATATTCATGGAGTCCCGGCTGGTTAGCAGAGGTCCGGGCATTAGGACCCAGAGAGAAAAAAGGTCAGCATTGAAAATAAACAGTGAGCTGGCTTGCCAATGATCCACCCATTGACTTTTTAAATAATGAGGCATATGACTAATTTTTAATATTTAATTGTATATTTCTAACACAAAAATAAGACGATCATTTCGCTAAAATGCTACCTACTTCAGAGCATCTTCTCATGATTTCCTAGATGAAGAATAAAGCAAATTAACCTCTATCCAAGGACACTGGAAATTGTTTTTAGCTTCCGTGTGGCTACAAAGGTGACATTCAACACAAGCACTTTCTGATATCAGCTCGAAATGTACAATAATTTATTATTAGAGAAGGATTTCTTGATAGCACAGAAAAAAAAGATTATTTTCCCTCATTGTTCAATTTCCCTAATATATTATTTATTTTTCAATTATAGCAGAACATCTTTATTTTTCTATCAAGCAATTAAGTCTCTATGCCAGATTTGTCAGATTGTATTTTGGTGGCTTCTAAAGGAAGGTTTTTTTTTTTTTTTTTTTTTTTTTTTTTTTTTTTTTTTTTTTTTTTTTTTTTTTTTTTTTTTTTTTTTTTTTTTTTTTTTTTGCTGCCTCAGACACCTGTAGAACATTCAAGAATGTCAAAGATATTGCTGTCAAGATATCAAAAGTAGCTTTGTCACTAATAAGCCTCTAAATACCTCTTAAAATATCAATAAGAACATCAATTGGAGGAATGTGGAAGGACTGAAAAGTGGGGTGAAAGAACATCCTGGTGAATAGAATGGGGCATGTCTCCTCCTTTCCTGAGTCCAGGGATTATTCTTGCCCTTGAATAAAAGTTCAACGAGAGCCCTAAATTTCAAGAAAATAAGATGCAATTACCGCCTTGAAGAGTGATGTGTTTTGGAGGGAAATAGACACAAGTACTTGGTAGAAGGAGCTTCAGGAGGTCAGGAAGCTCTGCCCCCAGGCACTATCCCACTCCAAGCAGTGCCTGGCACAGAGCTGGTCTGCAGCAATACGGGTTGGATGAGTGGACAGAGACACAGGGTTCCAAAGAAAGCTATAAGCTCAGCTCTGGAGTCAGAAGAGAATTCAGAATCTTATTAAGTAAAATGGACTTTCTCTAAATCTTAGTTTTTTCATCTGTAAAAGGATGATAGGTGTAAGATTGGTTTGAACAGTCCAGAACAACTCCGAGGACTAAAAGAGCTAAGGCGGCTCCTAGCTCTTCAAGAGTCAGCTCTCAAAAAGCAAAGGCCACTACATTATCACCCATTGTAATTAGTAGAAACAACACTGGTGGTTATGCTGGTTGCTGAGCTATAAGAAGGAAGCCACAAGTCAGTTCTCTGAGCCCCCTACGTGCATCTCAGTGACAGTCAAACTCTCCCAACCACCATCCAGACACCAATGAACTCTTAAAACTGTGTCTCATCTGCAGAGTCCAAACTCATCTGATGTGAGACTAAGTTTTTAATAGGACAGAGCAAAGATACCTTCCTACTGGCCCAGAATCAAGTGGGTCCTTTGCTACTTTTCCCACAATCAGCTACTTGGGTAGGGAAAAGTTTAGATGCTTTTCAGTTTCTACTAAGGATAGTCTTGTTGCTCAGTTAGCAAATACCTTCCAGTGACAAGCAAAGAACAACAGCAACAGCAACAAAAACAAAGAATATGCTGTACCACCGACAGACCACAGGATAAGTTACCCAAGAATATGCTGTACCACCGACAGACCACAGAATAAGTTACCCAAGTCACGCAGCTACTAAGTTTTAAAGCGGTAATACTAATGTACGCTCTTAACTAAGCTCCAAAACCATCTATATCCAAGCAGTTATAAATACAGGCTGTTGGGAGAAATGCATTTACCAAAGATTCTGTGTTTCAGGCCTTTAGACCAAGAGAAAAAATTCACCATGTAACCTAAAATCAAATGACATCTGAAGTAGACAGATGTAATGAATGCAAGTCTAATTTTTCATTCGTGTGTTTTTCATAAATTCATTTAGAAGTATATATGGCACCTGTAACAACTACAACGCTATACATTTTTACTTTATTTTGGTTTAAGAACAGAGTAGGGGTAGACAACATCACAAAAGCAGAAACATAAATGATACATCCAGGTCATTAAAACTGTTTTTCAAGACTATTGACATGGGAAATTCTAAAAAAATGAAAAAGAAAAATGCATATTTGCAGATAGAGTAGATAAAAGGGAAGAAAACATTACAAGTGGACACAGAAATTACCACTCAGCTTTGAAACTATTTTATTTTATTCCTTGTCTTTTCTATATTGTTTACTATAAGCAAAAAGCTACTATAATTGTAAAGTCATTTAAAAGTTCAGATTGTGAGAGCAGATGATATTAAACATTTAGAGCTAAGGATACAAGACTTAAAGACTACAGATATTAGAGCATTAACTATCTAATTTAATCCAAGGTCTTTACATTAATGAAATTCTTGAAATGTATCAATCAAATGTCTCATTCAGTTCATGGTAAACAATGAGATCACATTCTAGCTCTCCGAGTATAAGCTGTTTTTCTTCCTCTGCTTCAGAAGAAACACAAACTGTACTTTCAAAAAGTATGACAGGATGGTCACATCACAGGCAACTAAGTGCAAGGAAAACAGGTAAGTCAGTTACATTCAAGAGAGAAGATTAAAAGGCTCCTGAAGATGCAGGCGATACACTAAATAATTTAAATATCTAGATTGGCTAAAAAATTCATGTAACCTTCAAGCTTACCTTTAGCTTCACTCATCTTCAGTGATGGGACTGATCAGACTCAAATCTTAACTGTAGGTCTATATATTATGAGCAAAGCTGAACATAACTTCAAAAAGCAAAAAATACCTTTGGTAATGGCACTTAACAAAGGGTGGCGTCAGCTGAATAAACAATATTTTTAGGATGAATTCTAGATTTGTATCTACTGTATATGGATTTTAGGTAAGTGCTTATATGTGAGAGGAACAACAGCAGAGGGCTTTAAATACAAGTTACTTTCCTGGCAAATCAATGTCTCTCCCATCTCATGTCAGCCAACAGAGCCCCCTTTTGCTTTTAAAGACTACCGCAGGTGCTCTGCTCGGGAAAGCATTTCTTGATCTCAACAAGTGAAAACCATGTTTCAGTCACCAAACCTGTAGTGTGAGCAGCATTTTACCGCTCCCAATGATAAATCTTTCCATCCAAAATAAGACAAGACTCCGCAGCACAGCAGGGAGCGGTACAGAGAAAATGTCAGCTTCCATACACCCCTCTCTAGATTTCCTGCTCTAGAGAGTGACATCTCTGCGGTCTGGGGACAAACTGATACAGGGTGGTGATGTAGTTGAAAACTGGATAGCGCCAAAATGCCCTGGTGGGTGGAGTCTAAAAAACCTGGGAGAGAAAAATGGGGAGTGAGAAGTGTGAAAGGGTGCATAAAAAGGAGGAGCAGGAGAAAAGAAAAGAAAGGAGAAGAGAATGGTGGACTGAGAGAACAGGCCCTCATGGCCTGGCCAGGGGAAGCCCCCTGAAGAGTGAGCTGGAGGTGGCAAGGAACCATGGTGATCAGCAGAAGAATGGTCGGTGTGGAGAGTGTGGCATCACAGCAAGGTGGCATAGTGAGCTGGTACCTGGTGATGCCAGGGATTTGGAAAGCTGATTTGTGCATCAGCCATTGTGGAAGATGTCTGAGGAGACTTGGAGAAGCAGAGCAGCTTGGAACACTAGAGAAAAAGCAAAGAGAAGACGCCAGAGAAAGACTGGACTTGGCAATGTCTGCCTCAAGTTTGGAGGGGCAAAGGGCTCCATCTTGTGCATGTATCTTTGGGACATTTGGGACTGAGAATGGTGACTGGAGTCAGATCACTGCCACTTGTGGCTGTGAGAACTTTTTGTTTTTCTGGTTAATTTTCCTTGTTAATAAACCCTGTTGTTGAACTGCATTTGAATGGCAACTGCTATGTGCGGGTGATGTTGGTTTGTGTCTTTTGCCCCTTTTCATCTCAGTATCAAAACTGCTCCCACCTCTTTGGTTCCTACAGCACCTGGAACACAGCCTGGAGCCGACGACTTGCTCAGTGAACCCTCTCAGACTGCAGCTTCGCAGAAATGGACATAGATTGAGGGAAGATCCTAGCTGCCTTTGCTAGCCTACGATGCTAAGGCAAATGGATAGGTTATCTATAGTAACTGTGACAGACACTCGCTAGATCACACTGGATTGAATAATAAAGAAAATCTTTGAGCGCAAGAAGGCTAAAAATAAAATCAGCAGAGAGGTGTGTGCACAGAGGGGCACAAACAGCTGCTGAGGGAAACAAAGACAGACCATTATGGAGTTTGTTCTCTCCTAGGCGGAATAGAAACAGCAAAGCAAATGAACTAACAAATCACCAACAAATGCTCAAAGGAAAAACAAGGGAGGGGGCCGGAGAACAGTGGGTATCAACCTGCAGGGAAGAGAGCATGGAGATGTTCGTGGTGGGTGAGCAGAGCCTGAGGCACAGTTGGGGTGATGCTGTGTTCGCAAGTAAGCAGATTTTGTAAACCAATAAAACTTTATTTAAACAGGAAAAGATCAGTCGCTGCCAACCCCACTGCCAGACTTCTAAGATTGTTGCTTTTTCTCTCTTCTGAGTATCCCTCTGTGTCTTCCATTGTTTCTTGATATATCAAATTTCTGCTCAGTGATTGTTTTCTGGTGTAAGGCAACAGCTACCGTTTAAGTGATTTATAAATTATCTAAGACTCCATTCACTGTTCAATCCAATTTGGGCGGATCTTGTATTTCTAAATTAACACAAAGTGGTAGAATAAAACAGATGCTGGAACTGCTCTGACCTAGATCTGAATTCGACTAAGGTGAGCTTGTGCCATTAAGTAACGAGCCTCGTTTTTCTTTGGAAATGTAGAGGATGGAACTTTTTGGAGGCAACAGTAAAAAAGATAGACAATTATTCACCTCTATATAAATAATTTGGCCCAATGTATTAAATCAAGGTGACCCACTAAAGAGTTTTTCTGTAGCGTATTTCTCATCCGTAAAATGAGAGTCATTCAAGGTTTGCAGCCTAAATTAAATATAAGTAAATCAGTGTTTGGGAGGAAATCCTGCAATTTGGACTTGAAATAGCTATTCCATAGTGAGAGAGAAATTGCATCAAATTAAATCTTACCTTTCCCTATAATACAAAAGATGGGGGACTCTGAAAGGACGTATAAGGTGAACAATGGTATTTTTGTGATTCCCTCATAATAAATGATGCTGGGACTGAAATTCTGTCTCCCTTCTATTTATAGCCTGCAAATAAAACTTGGTAGCTCCTGTTTTGAGTGGTATATTTAATATAAATCTGCAAACATAGCATTTTTTTTACAGAGGAAAAAGTAGTGATATTTCAAAACTTAATATAAACATGTGAACTAAATCCTCACATGTCGTATTTTTGGACCTAACAGGCTGCAAAGACACTATTTTTTAACACTGGTTTTCTTTTTCAACTCCCTGTAAGTGAATCCCTCAAGTGCTCTTGGGACAGTGTTACGATGGAAATGGCTCTGAGGAGGGAGTTACTTGCTGTCTCCACGGATGTCCTTGCATCACCCAGCGCCCATGACTGTCTCAAGAAGAAAGGAATTCAGTTCTGCTGGAGGACCTGGGATTGGAGCGCCTAGAAGGACATGGGAGCTTTTCCACTGGTTCTGGAAAACCTCCTCCTCTGGGTCCTGACTTCACTGATGGCGCTCAGGGACCTTGGCTACAAAAGCCTCACCACAGAGGATGTCTCAGAAGTATTATTGCAAAAAGACAGCAATCACTAGAATCATTTTGCTGTGACAATGCGTAACTAGACATCTAGGGATATTATAAGGTCATTCTTTATCAAAAGAAAGCACGGCTTGTATTAGGGTAGGAAGATACGATTGCTTCACCTACACCAGGCACTTCTTTAAACATTTTCCTTATTTTTCATAAACCATTTTGCTTGCATCTTCACACATATAGTATATATGTGTGTATATATGTGTGTGTGTGTGTGTGTGTATACTCCATCCCATCTTCCAAGAACCCTCCTCTCAATCTTCCTGTGCTCCTCCCTTCCCCTATTTCTCCCTCCCCCCACCCCTCCCCTAGCAGCCTGCCCCAGCTCCTCTGTCAGTTTATTTTGGTTTTTTCTTGGCCTTCTGTTTGTTATTCCTCTATTCCATCTATAGGTGAGACCATCTGATTTCTGGCTTTTTCTTTCTAATTTATTTCTGCTAATAGGATTTCTTCTAGGGCCATCCATGCCATCACAAATGCCTCCTATCTGTCGTACACCAGGAGCTTTAAAAGCCAAAGATGTCCCTTCACATGAAAAGCACTGAGTGGTTCCCAGAGTCCAGTTCTGTCCTGGTTCCTGATGAGGAACCATGTCTGGGACCAGCAGGTGGATGTTTCTCAGGCTAAAGTGGAAATCATGGTGCCGGGGCACCATTCAGTGAGCACTGCCCTTCAGGACTCAGCCAGACACTGATCTCCTAAATTGTCACGCATCCCTGCACGAAGAGTTCCAAAGAGGATCCAAATCAGATATGAAAGCTTCAAATGGCAAGAAGAATTTGTGCGGGATAGGTGGGGGTCCCAACCTCCCTCCAACCTCCTTGACACTGAAGCCTGTTACTATGACAACAGGGACTCTTGTAAAGGATGGCCAGAGAGAAACTCTAGACTGAAAGGGGTTAAGAGAAGAGCAACGATGATGATGTCTTCCACAGTGCTGCGTACTCTGTTTACTTGCACGATAAATCTGATGTGCAGAAGAGTGGAATTGCGAAGGAGCCCCAACCTCTGGCTCTAACTCCGGAAATTCATCGGAATAGATGTCCCCTACCAGCTGACCATTCACCAAGGTGAAGGGCACAGGGCAGAAGCAGGTCACGAGTTCCAGTTCTGTGACGCTGAGCAGAGTGTTATTGACTCTTCCCAAGCTTCAGGCTGAAGACGCATCAAAGACTCTTTCCAGAAGTGATTCCTTCGGTCTCCTTTGCAGCTATCTTTCTTACAGCTTTCCTTCATTTACTTGGTCTGTTCAAATGGATGTGGAAGAGTCATAAAATTCTGGGTCAAAATAGGAACATATATCACCAGCGAAGGGAAAAAGGCAAACACCGAAGGGGAGAATTGGCTTGTGTTTTCAGAAGACACACTCTTGTCACTCAGCAAACAACAGTAAAAAGCACAGACACCAAAGCCCCCATGTATCGTGGCCCCAAACAGTTTTGCCAAACATTCTCTAGTCACTAAACTCACATCGCCTGCCTTCAACAAGCCAAAACCACTATGGAAAAAGGAAGAGATTCAAAAGAGGGGTGATGAGGGTTATTTTCAAACCAGAGTGCTAAGTACTCTGAAAGGAACTCCTGCACCTGTAACATGATGGAACCTAAGCCCCGAGCAGTTCTTATGGTTTCTCTCCCACAGAAGTTCAGAGCTGGAAGGGCTTCACCTGGAAGCCCTTATCTTCTGGCCACACAAAACGTCACGCAAAGGAACACAACTTATTTCCTCTTGTGATCTGCTCAGGAAGAGCAGCCTGACTCCTGAGGTCTGCAGATGAGCGCTGAGCCACGTTCTTCCTATAAAGCACCTGTTTTCAGATAAGGTGATGAAAAAATAGTACAATTTCATAGTCAATCAATTTTCATTTTTGAGGGGAAAAAATGGCACTACAGGGAGAAAAAGCTCCCATAAGAGAGAAAAGACACAGGTCCTACTCTGGCTCCCAAGATGACTAATTTTGTACTTTGGGGAAAAGGACTTAATTCCTGAACTGCAGGAAAGTGAGGGTGACCCCACCTCATGGACTGCTGGGAGAGCACATGGACAAGTGTGAGAGAACCTTGGGAAAGGGTGGCGAGGGTTCAAATGGAAGGAGGGGTGACCACAACTTGTGTCATGGTCCCCACTACCACCCGTTTCCTATCTCCATATTTGTCCCCCCCGCAAAAGGGCGGGATCTCCACTCTCATCTTGGCAGAAGGAGAGAGAAGTGGTTATGGCTGCCAAAAAATCTCTCCTCAACTGCAATTGTCCTCTCTTTCCCCCCCAGAGTCGCTGGAATTGCTGCTTCCAGTGAAATAGTATGAAGGGCATTGGCCAAGTTCAGTGTGTTCCCTAATTTGAGGCCAGGTCTTGCCAGGAGCACAAGGAAGCCACCTTAGAAGCTTAGAGAAGTAGGTCTGAGTTTCATCATACAGGACCCAAAAGAGCAGGTGGGGAACAGGTCCCATGAAGAATGGAACTAAAAAGACAGACGTCACAGAGTAGAACATCACTCATGTCAAAAGAAGAGTCTCCTGGTGTGGAAGCTCTGAGCGCAGTGAAACTCCACTGGCATCATTTCCCTTCCCTAGCATCATTTCCTTATGCTAAAGTTTGAGTTTTATGGGACTTTCCAATTTTGCAAAGCTTTAGTATACTAACTGGCACAGGCTCTTGTCGCCAAGCTGCTGGAAGAATGTAATGGCACCAAGAATAAGAGACTCGGGCCATCTGGGGAAAAAGTCACCTCCACCACTACCCCTGCCTGGAATTTCTCAGGCAAGTGGCTTTTACTTTTCTGTGTTGAGTTTCGTCATCCATAAAACCAGGCTGGCTGGATGAGGCTATTATGGGGATTAAATTTGATAATGAATGTAAATGCCTGAGCAGTTCTTGAGGCTGAATGTTGCAGAGTGCTCGATAAACTGTAGCTGACATTTCATATTGTCAAATATTAAATACTTGTGTGGCTAGAGGGGACTGCAGTCTTCTAGGGCCCTGGAAACAACCAAAACTAAAGTTTCTCTCCTGCAAAATAGACCTGTTCCAGCATGTGTACACTACACAGCATATACTGCAGAGATGCCATCAGGTAAAAAGAATCTTGCATAAATGGGGAGGTGATCATTTAGGTTTTAAAAGGGACAGAGGAGGAATTGTGCTAGAATTTCCTTGGGAAAAGAGTAAAGCAAATGTATCAAGAAACATCTTACAAAGTCTGAAGGAATCAAGGCCATACCCTCTAACACAATCCCATAGGACCTTTATCTCTCAGCATGGGTCTGAGAGATACAGGAAAAGCAATGTAAGAAATATCTTAGATTTCAGACGTGCCCAACTTTACATACTGTCATCAAACTAGGACAGTTCCATCTATACCCATTAAACCTTACAGATCCACTTCACAAAATCATAATCAGTGCTTCAGTTTACTCAATGCTTCATCCTTAAATTGCAATCCCAAACCTGGTGCCCTTTAATTGTTTTACGAATTCTATGCCTGAAACAACTCAAAGGAAAGAGAAGCCATTCAAAGAAAAGAGGAAGAGGAAGGTGAACAGCTTCTGAGCCATGGAGCATGAGGGGTCCTTCTGAGGTCCCTGGGACCAGTGACCTGGAGAAGTGCCCCAAGGTGTGACAGCTGTCCAAGGAGGAATTCTGGGATGGATGCACTTTCCAGCTTCTAAATGATATTGACGAGGGCAGAGACAACCAGAATCATGGCTACCATTTGTTTGCTGAGCCCTGACTGTGTGCCAAGGATCACCTGAGCAGTCTGCACAGATGGATATATTTAGAGGTCAAGAGGACACCCGGTGGAATCTGAATTTCGAATAAACAAATCGCTTTCTTATTGTAAGGACACCTAGTTGAGACCTACTTGACACGCAAGACGTGCCCGCTGTTTATATGAATTTTAACTGAGATGGCACACAGCACACAGGGTTCTCTGGTGGTCTTGACACCGGGAAACAGACACAAAGATGCTCATTTTACTGGGGACGAAACAGAAAATGAGGCCATTGGCCATCTAACACCAGGTAGGCAGATAGCACACCAGATAGCACAGCCGGCAGTCATAACCAGCAGGATGGCCGACCTCCGAGTCTTTGCTCTTTCCTGTGATGGGCTGGGCACCTCCTGCTCCCTCCTTGGGCTATTCTAACTTGAGCTTCAAAGTCCAGTTTGTAGGTGACATATTCTTGCATCCTTCGTAAATCTCCCCATGACTTTCTGTGTCTCTCCAGCCGGTCCGTAACAGGGTTTGATTCTTTTATAGCAGGTTAAGTACAGGCCCCTGCAGTGGGGGACGTGGACATTCTTCCTGAACATCATCCTTATTTCCTATGTGGGAGATGATCTGCACTCCCTGTGTGCAGCTCAGGGGGAGGAGAAACCAAGACACCCTCTCCTTCTAACATGAAAGCTGAAGGAAGAGGTCTCCCTCGGTCCTGAGGTCTCTCTCATCACACTCCACCCAACCCAGGGGAGAGCAAATGGTCAGGAGAACTTTCCCTCCCAGAGCTCCAAAACATGAGCCAGATGCTGCCAATGAACAAGGGCTTTCTGTGTTCAACTGTTCCAGGGAATCACAGTTCTCTTGATTTCTGTTTTCTTCAGAGTTGATCTCCAGTCTTACCACTACATTTATTCTTTCCCATTTAGATTCTTTGCTCAGATTAAGTAATTGGTTTCAGTTGTCTATAATCAAAGAACCCCAACCTGTTATCTCTCTTGAGGCATGACTATGAGCTCCAGAAGGTCAATGTTTAATAGCTTCCAGTGCCATTTTAGCTCAAAGGAGGGATCTTTCAAACTCATATTGTTATTACATAGAAGGCACTCAGAAATGTTTGTTATCGCAGATGGGGATATCATAAACTGAAGCTGTTTGTAGCATCTGGCAGAAGATACATAAGCTTCTCTTGCTGTTTCTTCCTATACTTATAAACCTGCCTGAGTGGTGATTAAGATGATGGTTCATGGGTGACAGGGTGGTTGTAGAAGCTTGGGACATACAAAGATGTAAAAAAAAATATATGCGTGTGTGCGTGCATGCGTGCACGTGTGTGCAATCAATTAGAAATAAAATCAAAAGCTTTATATAATTTATAGACTAGATGTACATATACAAACATATTAAGCTTTTTTGCCATTGCTAATAAAGGACTACTGAAACGAAATAGAAAAATACATAAACCTGAGTGGGATTTTCTAGAGCCTTGGGGAGCTGGATTGTTGATTTTGTAAAACGTAGATGGATCACTTAATAGACTTCGTGATTAAAAAGTCTACACTGCTTCTAAGATCTATGACTCACTATGAAAAATTCAGTTTGAGAGTTCTTCTATAGCTACCCAACAGAGAGCTATATTAGTATAAACTAGAGAGAATTGAATTCATATACAATCTTACAGAATAATGTTCTACATACATAATGTTACTGTAGATGCAAGTTCTTAATTGCCACTTGCAAAGCCCATTTTTAATATAACTCCATAGCAGAGCATTGGCTATATGAGGTGGGGAACGGGAGATGTTGATTAAGGAGATCAAAAGGTAACAACTTCCAGGGACAAAATAATGAAGTCACAGGGTAGAATGCAAAGGATGCTGACTGTATGCTGCATGCTGGAGGGCTGCTGAGAGGAAAAAGAATTCACAAGGAAAAAATTGTAACTGAACAATACATGGAGTTAGCTCAGTTGGAGAATACAAAAAGATGGAATGCTGTTCCTGCCTTCAGGAGAATCATACAGTCTGGAGGAAAAGGTGAAATTTGAGACTTCCAAGCTCTTGGAAATACTGGAAAGTGGGAAGTCACATCATGAGAAGGTCCTAGAGAGGCTGTTTAGAGGAAGTAAACTGATTACTTTCAAAGGAAGGAGAGGCCTAGACTAGAAGGGGCTGACTGGGGAAATAGCATTTCAAAGAGTGGGAGGAGCTTGAGCTTGGAAAAGAAAGGGGAGCTACAAGCAACCTGACACTTCTCCAAAGAGGAAATACAAATGGCCAACAGGCACATGAAAAAATGCTCAATATTACTAGCAGCCAGGGAAATGCAAACCAAAACCACAATGAGATGCCACCTCACACCAGTAAGAATGGCCCACATCAAAAAATGGGCAACAAGTGCTGTCAGGGATGTGGAGAGAAAGGAACACTCTTACACTGCTGGTGGGAATGTAAACTGGTCCAGTCACTATGGAAAGCTGTGCGGAGGACCCTCAAACTACTGAAAATGGAGCTATGATTTGAGCCAGCAATCGCTCTTCTGGGAATCTACCCAAAGGAGACCTCAGTGTGGGTACAAAGGGACACCTGTACTCAGATGTTCACTGCAGCACTATTTATAATGGCAAAGACATGGAAACAACCCAAATGTCCCAACACAGACGAATGGATGAAAAAGATGTGGTCTAGATACACAACAGAATAATACTCGTCAATCAAAAATGAAAAATTTGATGAATTTATAATAACATGGATGGACCCAGAAGAAATCCTATTAGCAGAAACAAGTCAGAAAGAAAAAGACAGAAACCAAATGGTGTCACTCATAAAGGGGACATGGGAAAAACAAGCAAAAGGTCAGGAGGAAAAGACAAGATAACAACCGAACAAAAGAACACAACTTGGGGGGGGGGGGCGATGAGTGGGAACGGTCAGGGAGGGGAGGTTGTGGGTGACCCCCGGGGATTACAAAGGTGTGAAATATCTATGTATAAATTATTTAAATTAATATATATTATATTATATATAAGTTATTTACATTTTAAAAAATGTGACCTGGAGAACCATAGAGAACGCAAAACTGCGCTCATTTGTCTTGGGCAGCCATCAGGATTCTGAAGGAGAGGGCGGCTATTAATCCTAATTTCACAGCCGTAAATCTCAAGCGACCCTTTAAGGTGTCTGGCCATCCCAGGCCCTTGTCCACACCATCCTATCACCAAACCATCGCCCCATCTGGCTCCATTGTCATTCTCAGAGATGGTCTTGCTTCCCACACCCCAGATGTGTGATTTTGTGGGCAAACAACTTCCAGGAGCCTCATACAACCGCCAGCAGCAGCACTTTCTTTTCCTGTCACATCAAGCATTCACGATGCTATCGCGCACAGCTCTTATCTTTAATGCTACATCACACATTCCCCGTCTTGAACACACTATCTACTGGCGATTTGCTATGTTGTAAAGAAAGAAACGCTCTTAAACTTATTTCATCCGACTGCTGCCCTATTTTTTCACTATTCTTCACAGCCAGACAGCTCCCAGAAAGTTATAGAGGCTTCCAATGCATACCCTTCCATTCTCTCTTGACTCCACTTTACTCAGTTTCATCCCACCCTTTCACCAGAACTGCTCTTATCAGCATCACCATCCATCTTCGCTTTACTAAAATCAATGATCAGTTCTTAGCACTCGCCTTTCAGCCACATTTAACCTGGACAAGCATCCTCTCTTCCTCATAAAACTTCCTTTACTTGACTTGCAAGACACAAAATTTCTGGTTTCGGTCCATCCTGATTGAGCCAAATTTTGGGTTCTTCTTTGCTGGTAGTTTCATGTCTTCTACCTTCCCTGCCAGAGCACCCCAAATGTCAAACTTCCACCCTCTTCCCTTCTCCATCCTTTTCCTCTGGTCTGTTCTTTCATCTTTCATCTCGTGGTTTTAATGACCATTTCAATATCAAAACCCACAAGTTCTTAGGTCTCCTCACCAGACACATTTCTGAAATTCCTCACAGGTTTTTGCCCCATCCCCCTGGGGCCTGGCTACTTCCTTATGCTGTCACATGCACAAACAAACTTGGAACTTGGCCCCATTGTCCCCTGGTGCCTCAGCTCTCCTTCCCTTTGTAGCCACGTCCAATTTATTGGGAAATTCTGCTGGTCCAACTTGGAAATACATCCAGCATCCCTCTCCCCACCACCACTCCCGCCATTCTGAGCCAGAGCCACCATCACCACCAGATCTCCTTCTGATCTTCCTCCTCTCTCGCATCCCTCTATCGCTCATGTTCAAACAACAGCCAAAGGGTTAAAATGTGAGCCCAACCTTGGATTCCTTTGTCAAAATTCCACTAGAAACCTCTGCTAGAACCCACTTCACATCAGTCCAAAGTCCTTACAATGATCGACAAGTCTGTGCCCCATCTGGTTCCTCTGTCCTCCCAAAGCTGATGCCTTCCCTTCCTGTGAGGACCAGGGTCCTCCATGCTTTTCCTCAAACTGTGCATGAAGTATCCTACTGCTGGAGAGAACTTGCCATCTACATGATTCTCTTAACGCCTCCTGGCTTTGGCCATCGATCTTCACAATGCAGCCTACACTAAGCACCTTATTTGCAATGTTGACACGTGAGCCTACATCTGGTTTCACATTTTTTAAAAATCCATAGCGTGTATCCTCTTCCTAAGTGCTTGATCACTTATCAGCTTATTATACATAATAATAAATGCCTCCAGCTGGTTTGTGAACTTTCTAAGGGCACAGACCTTTTTCTGTTTCATTCAATGGAGTATTCCAAAGACTTGAAACATGTCCGCAACCAAATTGGCCTGCCAATACATAGTCACTGAAAGAAAGCCAGGGAGCAATCAGCAAGCTATTATGACTCCAACTATTCCTCAATAAAGCTGGGGAAATTTTTAAAGAAAATGACTATGTTGTGCTGAAAACCAGCTAATGCAGTTCAGTTCAGTCCTATCCTACAAATATTTGGGGCAAGAGCACACAGGAAAATAATTCAGACTTTTTCCTCTGCAAGCCCTCAGGACAGAGATATGGAAAGGTCATCTTAGAATGCTAAAATGATAAGGTAGCAAGACCAGGGTGCAGAGAGAGCAGTGTGCATAGAAAAGGAGCATGAATCAGCCTCAGGTGTTTGGAAAGTGGACAGCAAGTCAGTGTATGAAATACGATGGTCTTGTTGATGTGCCAACTGGACTAACCAGCAGACACCATCATCAATGAGCACTAATCTAGTCATCGCTGTGAAGCTGCTTTGTGGGTGTGATTAAAGTCCACATGCAGTTGACTGGAAGAAGGAAGAGCACCCCGGAGAGCTTGGCCTGAACCAGACACTTGAAAGACCTGAAGAACAGAGCTTCCCTGGAGAAGAGATGCCTGTGGTAGCAGCTTTGGTAGCACCCAAGAGCTCAAACTCCCAGACATCTCCCAACCAGGTCTTCGTCCTGCCTCATCGGTTCTCACAATCACAGACGTCAACTGCTTGTAACAGATGTCATAGTATCTATCATCTACTGGCTCTGCTTTTCTAGCTAAACCATGATCGACCCACTAACTCTACATCCTAAGACAGAGATGGCAAGTGAAGGATGACGAGCAGTGAGGAACACTGACTGTACCATGTGATCTGAACCTGATCCTGTCATTAGCAGGATGAACAAGGTGAATGCTGAGGGGGCACAGGTGAACCATTCTGGATTTGGCATCAAGTGCATGCTGGATGGGAGCAAGAGGAACAGGAGCTGCTGAGGTAAAAGTCTCATGTGCATGAAGAAGAGAACCAAGAATGAAAAACCTTGTGGAAGCCAGGAATAGCACCCTGGGGGAAAGCAGTGGTCCAGCCTGGCTGAGTGTCCTTGAAAAGTCTGCCACTTGCCAGATCATGCGTTGAAGAGTAGCTAAGACATGAGGAAGAAGAGAAACAGGCTAAATTATCCCCTCAGAAGTTTGACTGAGAAGGGAGGAGAGAAGACGTCACAGACGTGACTAAGGATGCAGTGTCAGATGCAGATATTTAGATTAGGAGAACCCTGAACCTCTTTTATAGACTGAGGGGGGGAAAGACAGCAGTAAGGAAGGGGAAGAAAGATGAGACTAAGGAGACATTCCTCTGAGGAGGCTGAAGAGAAAAGGGGTGGCCAAGGTCATAGGTGAAGGTCACAGCTGAAGACTTGTTCAAAGAGACCAGGGGGGAGCCTCATCTTTAAAGACTGAAGGAAGGAGAAAAGAGAGACCCACTTGACAAGGAAGAGTCAAGGGTCTACAGTAATCCCTGCCCAAGGGCGCTGGTGTTAAGAAACAAGGTTATCTATGGAGAGGAAAAGAGGGTGGGTCATGACTGAAGATAGAAATTTAGGGTGAGCTGAAGAAGGGCTGTCATCAGCCAGGATATCACCCCAGGGAACCAGGATGGGTGAGTTACATTCAGTGACTTCCACATTCCCTCCCAGTCCAATGTTCTTGTGAGTCAGACAGGTGGGAATATGGTCTGTGTACCCTCAGCCTCTGACACAATGCCTGGCATACAGCAGGCACTTACTAAATGTGCTCAGGGAATGACTGAATGGATGGAGGCCTAGCTAGTGTGCTGGTATGGACAGTCACCTGACTCTTCAGTTTATCGAGCATGCTAAAAATAAACCCCTTTGGTGCAATGACCTGCTCTAAAGTGGGTTTGTGGCAATATTTTTAAGAGATTCCAGAGTCTGATATTTAATAGGACTCTGCTGCTCCCCTCCTCTCAGGCCATGAGGGTGAGGCAAGCCAGGCAGCTCAGATGCAGAAGGGGCATAGCCAGCTCAACGCCCTCCCTAGGCATCTCCTAGCACACATGATCGAGAAAGCGGCAGGATCTTGAGCTTTGTCTTATTAGACAAAAAGTTTTTCTGATGAGCACAGATTTATTCTCTGGGCCTTGGGTTGGGATCTGCCATGGAAGGGGGAAGGCACGTAACCTTTCCTGAGACATCGAGCTCCTGATCTCTCTCTGGTCTTGGTGACACTGGCTGGAGGGAATGGAGGGGGAGGGAGGAGTCATGCTAGTGGAAATCAGTCAAAAGGAAAAAGAAATACTGGATGGTCTCACTTGTAGGTGGGATGGAGGGAAAACAGAAAAAGATGAGAAAAAGTTCAAACTAGCAAACTGAAACAGATCTAAAGCAGACAGCAGGGGAGGGGCGGGGGAAGGGGGGATTGGAGGAGGGATAGACCTCAGAGTATACAGTGATATATATATATATATGTAATCAATAAAAATAATAAATATTATAGCAGGTAATTGCAACCAAAAGGTTTTATTTGTAGTGTTCAACAAACAAAACAAAAAATAAAAATAGCAACAAATAATAAATAATGAAGATAAAAAAGATATAAAAATCAATAAAGCAAACATCACTAGAAGTAAATAATCAGATCATAAAAATTATTTTTTATTTGTAGATTGTAATTTGCAATTTGTAAAACTGTAAACTTTTAAAAATACATTTTTTAAGAATTTGTATTTGCAGTGTACAACACACTCAATAAAAATAAAAATAACAAATCATAATAAAAATAAAAAATGAAGATAAAAATAAAAACCGAGAAAGAGAAAGTCACTAGAGAAAGAGAAGTCACTAGAAGTATCGCATAACTAGATCATAAAATTTATCTGTTTATTTTAAAACATAATGTATTTATTTACTAAAATGCATCTACTTATTGCAGGACGTGGTTGCCAAAAGGGGTACCCGCGGGGTGCCCGGGCCTTACCTGGGTGGAAGGCTTTGGTCTTCCCGTTGGTGAGTCCAGAAGAGCCGGCCTCCATCCTCACTGGCCTCCGGCCGGCGGGGAGCGAGGAATGCCTGACCACGGGCAGGCGGCGTGACCCTGGCTGGCTGGCCACACTTCGGCGTTGGTGGATTTGCACACGCTTCTCAGCCCCATGAATGGATACGCTCAAACCTGGAACAAGAAACAGCCCCATCTTGCTGAAGAACAGGTTCCCAAGGGCCGGGGGTGCTACAGTTTATACTCTGGCTGGACCGACAGGGAGACTCCGCAACCCAGCTTCAAATGCTTCACAGATGCCCTGCTGCCCTGATGGTGGTACCAGCTGATACCCACGGCGCATCCCTTCCTGGAAAGGGTTCACCTAAGGGCATGTCCTGCTCTCAGGACAGGACTTTACACACAGCGCCAGCAAAGTCATATGTTCCAATTCTTTTTTTTTTGAAACACCCATTGTTATTTTTATTGAGATTCAATTTACACAACATAAGATTAACCATTTTGAAATAAATCATGCATTTAGTTCATTCACAGAATTAGACAACACTCCCTCTCCCTGCTTCCAAAGAAAAAAGTCAATTTATTTTTAACCTTATATTTTTATTTCTTATCAAAATTCTTTCCAAGACTCTAGAAAAACACACGCATCGCTGACATGCTATTGCCAGTAATAAGACATGACAGGTGGAATAACTAGATTTGACTGACATGCTATTGCCAAAGGCTGGGAGAATAAGACACTCTAGCTGGAATACCTAGATTCGCAATAAAAACCGGAAACCTTTCTCCACCAGCCAGCGTGAAAGACAGAACTCGCATTTGTACCCCTGATAATCTTAGACTTACAGGCCTATCCGAAAACACTTTATATGGAAAAGTTCAGATACTCAAATCAAAGAGAACAGCGGAGCGAGCACCTGCAGTCCCACCCAATTCAGCAAATACTAAGATTTTGTTCATGGAACTGAAAAATGAAAGGGAAAGAAATCTTTCCGCTTTTATCTCCCCTACCTCTTCCAGTTGGTTTGTGTTACAGGTGCTGGAGGAGTTCAAAGGAAATCACAGGGACATCAACCTTCATCAAAAACAATATTTCTTTGTTCATTCAGACAAAAAAAAAGGTAAAACTAACTTTCAGCAGAATTGAAGCTCAGAGCATGAGTAGGGAAGGGGGGATTGGGGGAGGGGAACAAAAGATTAAGTCGATTGTTCATGGGTGATAAGGTGGTAGGTAAACCCTGGGGGGGGGTAGATAACGATGTAAAAAAAACCTGTATCCACAAAATATTTACTATTATCTGTTGTTTTCGTGAAAAAAAATATGTCTGCAGTTATATGTAGTGAGAATAAAGTAAAGGCTAAAAAATAAAAATTGTCACAATAATTCTCAGGCAAATTATTTTACAGGCAAATTATTTTAAAATTATTTTATAATAAGATAATTATATCTTATTTTACAGCAAATGTAAAATAAGAATGGTACATGTTGGTGCATGTAAACTAGATTTGAGGATTCTACACTCAAAAGGTATGTCTAAAAAAACTCTCTCCGGAAGTTGCCAAAATATCTATTCATTCCTCAGGGAATCGGTAAAGAGAAGGAAAGATGGACACATTTATCCTGCCTTTCCTTTGGTAACCTCCTTGCCTTTCCCATAATTCAAGGTAACCAAAAGTTGGTAAGAGAAAGCTCTTCACTCCAGATGAATTCCAGCTAATAAATTAATGATGGGAAAAGAATTAGAAAACCATTCCAGAAGCCTCAGAGAAACATGGCAAGTCACATAATGTGCAAAGCAGCGCTTTGGGGACAGAGCGGGAATTCAAACCCACAACATCACTGAATTCAAATCTGTTCTTCGGAAAGAGCCAGAGAAAGGTGTGAGCCTCATTTTGCACCCCTTGTTAAGGACACTTGCTCAGGATTCCTGGAGCGTGATGGCAACAATCAGCTCCACCACATGGCCAACGTTTTTAAAAGGAAGAGACTCGAAACCTGAAGGTAGGAACTCAGAGAGGGAGCGACATGCATGCGGGCTTGGACAGCGAGGAGCCAGCAAGCCAAGGACAGTGGCTTACTCGTGACCAGTACTTGGAGGCTGACATGAGACCCTACTCAGAACCCAGGCATGAGGGAACGAAAATGCTTGCTTGGAAGGCAGCCACAACCACCGGTCACACATGCCATCAGAAGCCATGAAGCACCTTCCAGACCCTCAGGGAGGCTGGGAGAAGGGGCTGTGACCTGGGAGAACTTGGAAATTATTTGTGTGTGTGTGTGTGTTGCAGCATACTTTATTGTAAGAATGGCGTCTATAATGCAAATAACATGTGCAAGATGTTCCATCAACTGTTGACATTTTTGGTAAGGATTTCAACAGCAGAGGGTATTAGCAGTTAGAGTTTAGGGAGTCAAAAGCTGTATTCAAATGTGTGTGTGTGTGTATGTGTGTGTATATATATACATATATATGTATATATATAGGATGATATATATATAGGATATATCCTATATATGTATATATATAGGATGATATATATATATCATTCTTATATATATACATATATATCATCCTTTAACTTGTAAATCCTAGCTAAGAAAGGAGGGCTCAGATCAAATGATGTTTGATCAGAAAAAGCAGCAAAAAATCCAAAGTGTCCTGGAGGTGAACACAGCCATCGCTCCTCACCCCCCCCCCTCCAGCCCAGACCACAGCCTGATCTTTCCAGGGGCCCAGCCGGAGCGTCCAAAGCACATTCCTCCTCCTTCCTGACCTGCCCTTACTCTGCTGGGCTCATGGGCAACAGCGGCAGGGACTCTCCCAGATCCCTGCCATCCACAGCCAGGGCTCTTGCAGGCACTGATGAGCTGGCATCCTGGATTCCACCACAGCCACCAGGCCACCAATTCCTGCAGAGAGGTCCGCCAGCAAGAGCCAGGTCCCCAGTTCCTGAGCTGTGGACTGAGCGTGGTTTGGGGACATTCAGTCCACTCACATCTGCCAGACTCCTGCCCCCTGTTGCCAGGGAGGGGGGGGCGGTGGTGCTTGCTCTGAGCTCAGGTTCCTCTCTGTGGGCAAGGCTGGCACCACAGCAGGAGGCTGGCTTGAGGCCGCTCCACCATGCTCCCTGCAGGCTCCATGTTTTTGCAGTGGCACAGAATGAGCATCTTTAGCGCAGCCAGACTCCAGAAAGATGCAGGCCGATTTGTAGGCGACAGATGACCAGGATGGGGGAGGGCTTCTGGCCAAGATGCCAACGGTGCAGGCAGCCTCAGTCTGCAGAGAGGATTGGCTCCCTCTCCTCAAAACCCTTCTCTGTGCCCCCTTGCAGAGCATGACGAGGCTGAGGGGCCAGGGCTCTGTCTCGGCTTGGCGCCGGGAGCCCTTACGTAACTCCAGCCAAAGCAGTGTAAGAATGACAGGCGTGAGAATGAAACCAACGTGCAATAAATGGCACCAGCCCCTGCACCTGATGAGCCCAGGTGTAGACACATAAGCGTGTAGCTCACAGGGGACGTTGAAAGAAAGAACTCACAAGCATCACCTCTAATTCAGCTGAGGAGATTAGAGGAGCCCAGGGAAAGTAGCTTGTGAAATACCTTTCCCTCTACCCCACCCTCTGCCCTGCTTGATGGAGGAGCTGAGGTCTGAACCTTTAGAAATGAATGTAAACTGGTCCAGCCACTACGGAAAGCCGTGTGGAGGACCCTCAAGCTACGGAAAATGGAGCTACCATTCAATCCAGCAATCGCTCTTCTGGGAATCTACCCAAAGGAGACCTCAGTGCTTGTACAAAGGGACACCTGTGCTCGGATGTTTACAGCAGCACTATTTATAATGGCAAGGACCTGGAAACAACCCAAATGCCCCAAGACAGAGGACTGGATGGAAAAGATGTGGTCTATATACACAATGGAATATTACTCAGCAATTAAAAATGACAAATTTGATGATTTTATGATAACATGGAAGGACCTAGAAGAAATCCTATTAGCAGAAACAAGTCAGGAAGAAAAAGACAGAATCTAAATGGTGTCACTAATATATGGGAGGCAGGAAAAACAAGCAAAAGGCCAGGAGGAAAAGTCCAAACAAACCAATAGCCAAACTAAAGAACACAATTGGGGGGGTATGGAGATGGGAGGGAGCAGTCAGGGACAGGAGGTGGTGGGTGATCCCCGGGGAATACCAAGATGTGAAACATATAAACAAACAGACAAATAAATGAATTTTAAAAAGAAAGAAGCAAGAGACGGACGTAGAGTGGGGGGTAAAATGTAGGCACCGAAGCCGGTTTTCTGGGTTCAGTTCCTGACCCCAGCAGCTACTACGATCTCACCCAATACAGGTTCATCCTTTCCGTTCTTGCTCCCTGGACAATGGAGCTGCAGCAGCTCGTAGCTTATGGACTTGGGAGAAGGTGCTCACACCTACTAAGTGCTTACCAGCAGCAGACCCTGCACATAGCAGGAGTTCAGCACCTGTGAGCTGCCATCGCTACCTTCTACGGTCACGAGGCCCTCCTCTCCATTCTGCCCGTTGGGCCTTAGCAAGCAGCACCCCATCCTGCACCTGCCCTAAGATGCTCCTAGCTCCCGGGACACTCACTCTGACCCAGACTCGGCCCTCCTGCGCCCACAGCCCAGGGACCCTTCTGAGAGCTGCTGTGACAAGGGGTGGTTTGGAGTCTCTGTTGCTCCTGGGCGCAGAAGCTGCTGGGAGGGTGCAGCGGCAGGCAGTCACCGGCAGAGCAGACGACTGTGGGCAGCTCTCTGAGAACCTCCCTGCCCAGGACCAAGCGGCACATGTCCCCACGGAGAGGCCGGTGCACCCCACTGTCCCACTCAGGACTTGTCCTACGACTGGCCCCAGCAGGAGCCGGGCAGCAGCTGACGTGATCAAAGCAGAAAGGCGGGATGCCTGGTGCCCGGCTTCTGCCACCGCCATGAAACCCCCCTCTGGAGGGCTGGGCTCAGGGTAAAGCACAGAGCAGGGGCAAAGCTGATGGTCCCAAGTGTGCCAAGCACCCCACAACCAGAAATGATCCAACAGGAGCTCCCCAAGACCTCTGCGCCAAAAAATGCTCCTGGCTGGGACCCACTGGGATTTGGGGGTGCTGGCCACCCCAACAAAGACTAGGCCTGGCTGTGGCCCACTGGGATTTCAGGGTGCTGCCTACCCAACAAAGACTAGGCATGGCTGTGACCCACGGGGATTTGGGGGTGCTGGCTACCCCAACAAAGACTAGGCCTGGCTGTGGCCCACTGGGGTTTGGGGGTGCTGGCCACCCCAACAAAGACTAGGCCTGGCTGTGGCCCACTGGGATTTGGGGGTGCTG